>JAEQBH010005146.1:0-99252 GCA_016808115.1 Tetrastigma voinierianum | reverse complement strand
AAGATTTAAAGTTTTAATACATGTTATACAAAAACATCAAAGCCACAATCCCGGCTTCTAAACGCGGCCTCTAGTGAGCGTCGTCCCTCCCGCACACTCCCTCGCACCGAAATAAGGATCCGACAGCGAGCAGCCTCCGCAGTTGATAATCTCTTACATGGGTTACTCCCCACCTAAGTGCACATGTCATGACAAACAATCACACTCAAGCAAATACATGATCCTACTTGAATGTCTACATGCCCAATCCCATGTCTCGAGTCCTCACCGACTCCCTCACACATGCCTAAGCCAAATGCGAGAAAATACAGTTTTCAAAACAAAAGCTTTTGGTTCTCGAAAACTTACTATCAAGTTTCTGTGGCAGAAAATTTATCGACAACCTCCGAGGCTTAACTCGCTGATAACCCTCCAACAATCTCACGGGCCCCTCCGACGTGAATCACACACCCCAACAGCCACCCTCCTAAAAATCTTCTCACGAAAATTCCTCTGACAATATTTTCCTTTTTATTTCTTTCATGCCATGCACTCACTCCTAATATTCTAGGGTGCCCCAATGCATATGGAATGCATTATGCCAACTTAACAACTCATGCTAATATATAAAACATGTATATATTAACATAATTAATTCTACACAATTCATATAAATTCACATCAATAACACCAAAATTAGCCTACACGGCTAATTAGCAAATACAAGCACCATTTTGAATCACTCAACAACACAAAAATCATACCAAAATCACGTGAACGCTGAAACCCCTAAGTCAGCACTATTCACGCCACACAATTGGGGTGGATTTCTTCACTACCAAAGCTTGAGACAGATAACACGGCCTTCAGGGCCTTTAACAACCCCATCCATAAAATGGCCCTAACCAAAGAATAAACCAAGTAGGAAAAGATCCCTACCTCGAGTTGTCTAACTCCACCAACCCAAGTGTCCACGCGGTAGCTCCTCGCTGGCTGCAGTATCGACGCTCGTCTGGCCGAGAACCGACGGTCCGAACAGTTGGAAATCTAGAGAGAAGGCACTCTTTCTCTCTCTAAAAACTGAAAACCCAACCTTCTGCACGTTTTTGCTTTCAATTGAAGAAGAAAACTATTCTCCCTTTTTGTCTTATTCATTTAACTTTTCAATAATTCCATTTGTGTCCCCTCATTTAACTACTTGATTTTTGACACATGGCTTAATCCAAGTCATTCATCTCCATCCTCTCTCTAATCATACAACACGCGGCCACATAGTATATGTAGTCAGTGACTTTTGTCACATCACATATCTTTCACGAAATGCTTTACTCAAGACTGACACTGTGCATTCGAAAACGTGAAATTTCGACTGCCCCCGCAGTTCCCACGAAATTCAAACGTCAGAGCTAGATTTCACGAGACAATTCCAACCAGAAGTCCGTTTCACATCCGAGATCTAAAAAAATTTCCTTGATTTTTGATAGAAATTACGATTTTACCCTTTTAAAATTGTAATTTTCTCTAGCTTTTACATTCTTCCCTCCTGCCGAATTTCACCCAAATCTCCGCATTTATCACCACTCACATGCATACGCAACGTGCACTATACCACATGCATGTAAACTAGTCATTTAAGCATTAACGAAGAACCACGACCTTCATCCCTAAACAAGAAGGATGCAGTGGCCCGCATCATGTCCTCGTGCTCCCACGTCGCCTCCACTCCATAAGGCTGCCATAAAGACCCTCACTAGCCTCACCTAGCTCACACAAAACCTGATCCCGGCTATCCATAATGCACACTGGTCCCTCCTCGAAGGTCTCATCCGTGTCAACCTCAATCTCCCCAATCCACTACATGAGCTGGATCTGGAGTGTACCTTCGGAGCATGGAGACGTGAAATACCTCGTGGACACCCGATGTCAAGGCAGCTAACCCAGACGCCACACGTCACCCTCTCGAGTATCTGGGGCGGCCCAATGAACTCCTCGAACATACTCGCTTTTACCAAACCTGACCACTCCTCTCTTAGGCATCACCTTCAAGACGACGTGATAACCAACCTCAAACTTTAAGGGTCGACGTCAGACACGCGATAGCTCTTCGCCGACTCGAGCCGCGGAGAAGTCGCTCGTCAGATCAAGCCCACCTTCTTCTGAGGTGTTCTAATCGCATCGCATCGCTGATTGAGCTTCTCCCACTCATCCAACATATCGGTGACTGCATGGCCTCCCATACAATGCCTCATACGGTGCCATCTCGCATACTCCCCGGTAGTCACAGTTAAAGTAATTCCACTAAGGGCAAATGCTCTTCCCAAATTTACCCTTACGATCCAGTGACGTACGCCGCAGACGTCCTCTAACACCAGAGTGGTCCTCTCGACCGACCATCCATTTGTGGGTGGAAAGCTATACTCATGGTCAGCCCATAGCCTGAAACTTTTCCAAAAAGTGCGCCGTAAACCCTGGCCGTCTCTATCCGACACTATGGATACCGGTACCCGCTGTAGCCTGACTATTCGAATGTACAACCCGCAGGTAATCTCTCCAATGCGAAGGTCATCCGCACGGCTTAGAAAATGTGGTCGACTCTGATTCTACCCACTACTCCATACCGCATCACCCCCGCAGGTCCGTGGCAAGCTGTCACAAAATCCATCGTGACGTGTCCCACTTCCACTCAACCACCTCCATGTATCGGCAAATTTACCGGCTTCCTGCTACCTCAACTTCATCGACACGTGAGACATCACAAACAAAGTCCCTACGTGTCTCTTCATTCCGCCTCCAGCAGTACCGACGACGAAGATCCTAAGATATCTTCGTGCCACCCGATGCACAAGAAATCGAAAGCAAACTGAAACTCCCCGAGAATCTCTCTCTCAAATTCCAATAACCGAACCACCACCCATCCTCTATACCGAAGACTAATATCCCCATACTGGGCCCACTGGCCACATGTACCCGATCAGATCCCTGGCCCTCGGGATGACACTATCTCCGTCCCACCAGACTCGACCACTTACTTAATAAAGACGATGGGGAAGCTACTAAACTCCCCAATGTACCCTGAGCCTACTCGCCAGATCAGAACAAACCCGTCCCACTCCGCTTTGGAGATCCGCCACTCCCGTGAAGCCATACGCAGCCAATGCTCCCGTGACTTCCGACCGAGTGCATCAATTCACCACATTCGCCTTTACCAGGTGGTAATGCAAAGCCGTTTCATAATCCTCAGAACTCCATCCATCTACGTTGCTCATATCAGGTCCCGGGCTACAGGAAAATATACTTCGACTCAGGTCCGAGTACACCTCGAACCGTCGCCATATAAATAAGGGTGCCACCTTCAAGGCAAAGACTACTACCGCCAACCCATATCGTGGGGCGTGGCCAATTTCGCCATGATTCTTCAACTAATCCAGACCATACTACCACTCTCTCCTGGATCGCATCAAAACACATCCCATCCCACTTCGAGGCATCACAAATACACCGTGTACCCCTATCTCCTCCTGAATCCACGTGGATAGGAGCCAAGTAAGCCTCCTCTTCAACTTTGAAATGCTCAGACGGTCATCCCAATCAAATCTCGGCCCATTTCCGTGGTCAATCTCACATAGTGTCAACTAGAGAAATCCTCAATGAATCTCCTGGTAAGACCCACCAATCCCAAGAAACTACGTATCTCAAGACCGACTTCGTCTCTCCCAACTCATCACCTACTCGACCTTCTCGTGGTTCACCGACACTCCTCGGTTAACACCACGTGTCCCAAAATCTCACCTCGCAAGCCAAAACCTCGCACTTGACTTAACTCAAGTACAACATGGTCTCTCAACAACTGTAAACAATCCTCAAGTGATCCTCATGCTCCCTCTCTGACCGGGAGTAGATCAAAATGTCATCCATGAAGACCACGACAAATCCACCCAAATAGAGTCGAATACCCTACGTGATGCAGGTCCATGAATGTCGCCGCGCATTCGCTAATCTAAAGGGCATCACCGTAAATTAAAGTGCCCTAACGCGCCCCGAACGCCGCTCTTGTGGATATCCGCTTCCTAACCTCAACTGATGATAACCAATGCGAAGGTCTATCTTGGAATAGACTCACGCTCATCTCAACTGATCAAACAAATCATCAATCCTCTGCACGGGTATCGACTGACCGAACCCCGCTCAACCGCTTCGTAGTCAATGGCTACCGGTTGGGTCTTGCCCTTCTTCTTCAGAATAACCGAGCGCCCCATGGTGAAGTGTCTCTGCCTAACGAACCCCTCGCCCGCAGAGCTCCTCGTACCGGGACTCGAGTTCCCGCACCAACCTGTGCCATCCTAGCGTGGAGTCATAGAGATGCGACGAAGTACCAGGTGTAACTCAATACATAGTCTACAACCCTCTCAGGCAATCCCTGAATTCATCCGAAAACATCCTCATACTCGCAAACTACTCGAGGTAGATCTAAGTCCGGTCTCACCAAGTCCTCCAAGGTATGGCTTGTTAATAACCCGCCTAATCGTCTACATGACACTGGACTCCATACACCGCTCCTGGCAAAATATCATGCTTATCCCTCGAAACGTAACACGAGTACCGCCCCGTGTGTGTGCCGATAACCCTCCCACGCGCCAATCGATGACGACGATATGTCACGCCCAATCCATCCCAAAGATGACGTTGAACTCTGACATGTCCACACTCGTGTCCACTGCGGAGCGTAATCCCAGATCTCTAAACAAGAACCTGCATTATTGTTATCCCTATCCTCGCCCTAATCCCTAGGGGATAACTCACATACAAGGGCTCCTCCAAGGCCTCAACCTCTAAGCCCAACTCTATCACAACTAATGTAGCGATAAATGAATGCGAAGCACCAGAATCAAATAACACTCTTGCCCATAGGCGAGATAGCAAAACATACCCTGTATAACTGGCAGATCGATCACTCGGGCCGCAGGTGTGATGGCGCACGCCTCGAACCCCGACGCCCCACTGGGTGGGCCTCGTCAGATTTAGCCATACCGCCTCTCTCGCCGCTTCAAAGGGGAGGTGCCCGTACCCCTCGAGACTAAACCGCCTCCGCCTGCACCGAAATGCTGAGGAATATATCATCCTCCTCGCCCTACTCGACCGGGATCGTCATTCCGAAACCTTGTGATCCTGCCTCTGGGGTAATCCTCCTTATATGTCTCGGCCGCTGCAATGGTAGCACACACCATCCGCCCCAACTTCGACCGGGTAATCTCCCCGATCCGTCTCGCCCGAACGGCCGCGACTCGAACCCGCGGAACTGTAAGCCCTACCTTTTTTCCCCCGAACTCCGAAGAAGACCGACTCTCCTTCCTTCGCCACTAACACTCGCATCCCGAATGCTCCGTATCCTCCACTCCTCTCTATGGTCACGGCGGTCCCAACCATAGCCCATGTTCAGAGGCGAGTCCTACATCCTCGCCCCGAACGGACAATCTCGCCCATTCTCAAATCTCCGCCAAGCCGTGTCTGTGGCCACATAATCGCCAAGAAAGGCAAGCTAACTGCAAACCCGCCACATACTCAATCACTATGGCCCCGTCAAACCTTAGAACTCCCGAGCCTTCCTTACGTCACCAAGAAGGGCCTGAAATACTCGTCTACACGGTTCATGGAACTCGCCCATGTCATTACTCCTAGGTCCCAGAGGTCTCGCCCACCCACCACACTTAAGCCTCGCCTCAACACCAAATGCCGCTAATCCGATCCCGGGTCAGACGGAGGCAATCTTCATCGCCTAATATCTTCTTAACCCGCATAAACCAACGGCCCGCCACCACCTGATCTCCTCCCTATGAACGAGGAGCGATGATGGACCTAAATATCTCGAGGTGACTCTGACCTCCGTCCCTACCACGCCACTGAAAGCAAAGGCAGTTGCAACCCTCACTCGCTCAACAAAGGCCCCGTCGATCAAAAGCTCCAAGTGGTGCATGACCACTTCATGGATGACCTCACGTCCTTCTCCGCGACTAGCCACCTACACATGTCAAATGGCAAGTTAGGGTTTTAATGAAGCATTCTGGTAAACACAAATTCGAGACACTATTCATAATCTAAAATTTTCATACACAACGCCCATACATTCATATAGGTAATGCAAGACAATAATTCCATACATTAAATCATACGCAACAAAAATTTTATTTTTTTTTTTATTTCATTTTTTTTTTAAACCCCATGAATAAATAAGTTACGAACAGCGGATCAGAATGTTGTGACCGAGTCAGAACTGGTTGCGCACAAGGCGCGACACCCAAAGGACCCAAAGTCAGCATGACACCACGCTCTGTGCTCGCGCGCAAGACAATAGAAGTCAGCTACAAGACTATCGCACTGCGGTCGCAACTCCTCCCCTATCGCGATATTGGGTCAGACGCGACACGTAAGGCCCTTGTCACACATGTCACAACGCTCTCAAGGCCAGATCGCGCTCTTCTCATACACAGATCAAGTAGCCAGAGCGGATCGTGTTTCGCGACACAAGGCTACCCTCCCCCCACGATACAAACAATTGTATCGTTAGCCAAGTCACAGACTCACGCACGCGGGCTACCAAGGCGCAGCCGACCGTGTCGTTAGCCGCCTCCCGGGGCCGTGTCGCAACGCCCCATCGCGCACCCGGCCTCACCGTATCACACCGGCCATGCACGCCCAAAGAGCAGCCACACGATACAACACATTGTATCGTGACCCATAGCTGGAAAATGGGCAGATTCACTCGGAAGCCTCCTCTACACGCTTGTTTTTTTTTTTCACTTTTTTTTTTCGTCATATACTCACTACAAGATCACAAAAAAAAAAAAATCTAAAGAGAACCAAAAATATTTATTATAATTTATTTATTTATTTATTTTCTTTGTTTTTTACACACCAGAAACCCCGTAAAAAATTTCTCAAATTTTTTTTTATTCCTTCGCTAGCCTCCGTTACTCCTAAATGCAAAGAACCTAGACAACTACGCTTATATTAACTCAAAATTTTAAGAGTTAAATTTTAGCCCTTTTTCTTGTGCAAAAACTTGAATAATTTTCCAGAATTCCACAAAACACCTCTAATTATGTTCAAAAATTGGAGCTACTGTCTAGAATTTTTTTTTTTTTTTTTTTTCTGCACTATTCTGCCCAAAAATCCTCAAACAAACCTTTTTTCAAACTTAGGGGTTATGTTTTCTCGACCCTAGTGTTTAATATTTTCCTATATGCTATTCACCAAGCATACAATCTCACAATTCAATCACACATCACAATTAATTCATCAAAATGCACAATGGATGCATGATCTAACCCGTTTCCCATCGAGCCCCAGGTATTCGTATACCTAAGCTCTCCGATACTCAAGCTACGACGCCCCATCTCTCTGGGTCCGCTGACAATCCGTCAACCCACGGACATTCGCGACGCCCCAGAACCCGACACCACTACGGTAACCGAGCCAGAAATTCTCAGACGGTACCTCACCCAAAATACAACTTGTCCCAATCACATGGCAACCTGTCCCAATATTTTACAAAGACCACACCGGGTCCATATACAATTAAAATGAGTAAAAATTGTCACGTGGGCCCATACATCAATAATCACTAAAAATATCCAACCAACTATATTACATGGTTCAAGAGTTAAGAAATCACTCTTAATACAAACATATATTAAGATTTAAAGTTTTAATACATGTTATACAAAAACATCAAAGCCACAATCCGACTTTCTTCTAAAACGCGGCCTCTAGTGAGCTCGTCCTCCTGTACACTCCCTGTACCTGAAATAGTGATCCCTCGACATGGTGAGCAAAGCCCGTAGTGATAATTCCTACACAAGTTACTTCCCACCTAAGTGCACATGTCATGGCAAACAATCACACTCCAAGCAAATACATGATCCTACTAATGTCTATACGCCTAATCCCATGTCTCGAGTCCTCACCGACTCCCCACACATGTCTAAGTCAAATGCGAGAAATACGCTTAAACAAAAGCTTTTTGTTCTCGAAAACTTACTACCAAGTTTCAGAAATTTATCGACAACCTCCTAGGGGAATTCATTGATAACCCTCCAAACAATTCATGTCCCTCCGACGCGAATCATTTGACCATCTCCCAACACAATTCCTCCGAAAATCTTCCGCCGAAATTCCTTCACAATATTTTCCTTTTTGTTTTCTTTCATGTCACGCACTCAATCCTAATATTCTGGGTGCCCTGCAAATGCATACTGGAATGCATTATGTCAATCCCAACAACCTCATGCTAATATATAAAACATGTATATATTAACATAATTAATTCACAATTCATGTTATTAAATTCACATCATCAACAATCTTCAAAATTAGCTCACATGGGCTAATTAGCAAATACAAGCAATTCATTTCAATCACCTAACAACATAAAATCACACCAAAATCACGTGAATGCTGGAAACCCTGGCCAAGACTGCCTTCACGACCACACACCAGTGATTTCTTCACTCCTGGCTCAAAGCCAGACCGATAACACAAAATTTTCTAGCCTCAACAAACTCCTATCCATAAAATGAAGCTCTAGCCAAAGAATAAACCAAGCAGAAAAGATCCCTACCTGAGTTGTTTGAACCCACCAAATCGTGTCCACGCTGCACTGGTCACAGATCATTTGCTTTTTCGTCCGTCAAGAACCGACGGTCCGAACGGCGAGAAATCTAGAGAGAAGGCACTCTTTCTCTCTCTAAAAACTAAAAACCCAACCTCCTGCAAACTATTCTCCCTTTTTGTCTTATTCATTTAACTTTTCAATAATTCCACTTGTGTCCTCTCATTTAACTACTTGATTTTTGACACATGGCTTAATCCAAGCCATTCATCTCCATCCTCTCTCTAATCATGCAACATGGGCTATACAGACATATAATAAAGGATTATATCACATATCTTTCATGTTCGCTTTATAAAGACCCGACACTCTAGCGTCGAAAACTGGAATTCTTTACTGCCTCTAATTTGACAAATCGACGTGGTAGCTAGATTTTCATGGTGACGATTCCAACCCAAGTGAAGTTCGCTTTCACTATCCATTCAAAAAAAAATCGACTCAATCAAATTACTATTTTACCTTTTTTCAGAAAATTAGAATTTTCTCAGGTTTTACACACCCCATCGTGGGAAAATATTTTAGGTACTGGATGTACACCAAGAGGAACCTATCCGAGATCTTAGCACATGCCTGACATTGGATGACATGATTTTGGTAAAATTCTATCCAAATTTTATCCACAGCTTCGTTTATATAAGTGAGGAAAATAGTTGTAATGAAACTCATTTTGATTGGTTCAACACAGTTTGGCAAGTTTTTCCCAAATTTTATGTTGTCTTTATTGTACAGAGGCTACTGTATCAAATTTATTGTGTTTTGGAAAAGAGTTGGAGGTGTAGAAATGCCAGAAAGACTACTGCATAGTTGAGCAGGTTCTAGGTCGCAACAAAGGTTCCTGGTCGCGACAAAGCTTTTCTGGAGTTGTGTCGTGACAGACTTTATTCAGTGATAAAAATAAAAAAAAAAAAAGGACCCCGGGATTATGGGCATCACATAAACACATGAAGTATCTCCTATTAGTCTCAAATGAGGTACTATTCATTTTAATCTACTTATGATCTATTGTTATGGATGATAGTATCATCCATTTCCTTATATATAAAGTATTTTCATCTTTTCTAATAGCTTACGTTTTTTTTTTCTCCACATGTCTCGAGACCAAGGATAAAGAGAAAACAAGTCTATCCCCTACAAAGATCGCAAAGAATATACCAAACTTCTCGTGGATTTTCGTGAGGATCCTTGTAATATCGACTGCCATTTGATTTCTATATGCATTTTCCAACTTTAGTATTTGAAGAGAGTGGCATCAGTGTCAAGGAAAGGCCAATTGAGACAACTGAGAAAAAGAAAGGAAAAGAAAGGAAAGTATGATCATTTTCTTAATTTTAGCTTTTGGTTGACAAACTCTTAAAAGAGGAACTGGTAAGTCATAAACCGCTACCAAGATTCGCCGAAGAAAATAAAAGAGTATGGATCACAATGCACAGATGGCGATTTAAATTCCTTTAAGATAAGGAAACATGAATATTTTTGCTCTTCTAAGATCATTGATCTTCAAATACCATATACCGAAAGCCTTTCGTGTTTCGCAACACGCTGCGTGCCAAGACAAAGCAGTTTAATTAAAGATAACAAATGCAGATTAATCCTCAATAAATCTCTGTTCATATTTTGGGAGCATATGTTGCAAGCCCACTCAGTGTGCCCATTTATGAACAATGCCTGCCTTGTATTTAGACTTGGTAATGCTCCTTAACCATGCCTTTCAAAGTCCATCATCTTTCTTTCTTTCCATAGCTATTTTCACTATTTTATTTTATTTTTTTAAATTAGAATACATACTTAAATTTTTATACAATAATGAATAAAAATTGATATACTCGAAAGCAATTTTTAATTAACCATAAGTCAAAGCAAAGACAAAATTAACTGACAATAAGATCAATAGTAAAAATACAAATAATAACATAGGTCTCTAATCATCTAAACCTAAATCAGCTATCCTCATCATTAGCCGGTGGATCTCGTGCAGTCAGTCTGACGTAGGTGCTCACTGAACTCGATGTCCCATCTCGCCGTGATCAAGGCCGCTTAACCGTGGATCGCATATCGGGTCATCCGTTGCTTATCAGATTCTTCATTTCTTTCATCTCATTATTCACTTCTTTCATTTGCTGCATTTCATCCTTCAAAAAAGTAATCTACTGATCCTTCTTTCATTTCTATCTCCATAACTGCAATACGTTCATTTGTTTCCATTACTCGCTGCTCGACCGCCTCATCCACTGCTGCTGTGACAGAGGAACTAGAAGCACGGCTGCTAGAACAAAAAGCCACTCCCTTCGAACTGATGTCGTACACTCGTTGCTTCTTCTAACCTCCATTGCCCCAAATGGGACAGACATACTAATCGGCCAAGATCCATAACCTCAACCGGCTGAGAAGGCTGCCGCACGCCTCCACGAGGTCCTGTGATAAAAATAGGAAAATAAATTGGCAATGCTAGATATAAATAAATTAAATATTCTAATATTTTCATGCCACACTTAACTTTCAAAAGATAATAAGACTCCAACTCAATCGGGTAGATGAGAATTTTGGAGTAAGAGATTTTATTGGTTTAATAAATAAGGTCTCCAATCTATATAAAAATATTTTAATTACTTATAACCATTTATAAAACTAATTCAATATAGTATTTTTAAATAACAAGGTGAAGAATTATTTTTATAAATGCACAAGCACTCAACTCAATCGTGGTAAAGAGCTGAGGCGGCAGTGGCCCAACGTGCAACTCGATCCACATAAAGGTTAAAGCCTAACTAATCCTGACCAGAAAAGAGCTGAGGTGAGTGAAGGCTCCACCACGCCGGCCCAAACACCGATCCACATAAAGGTTAAAGCCCAATAAAAAAACACCGATCCACTCACAAAAACTCTATAAAAATGAATCGAACCCAAGCCATATGGCATAAGGCAGGAATTAATTAAGATTGTGAAGTCTAAAGGCTCTTTAATTAGTAGTCATTCCTATTAGGCCTTGGATCTTCAATGAGCATGAGAAAGGCCCAGTAGCTCGAGCCCCAATTAAACGACTCATGGTAAACAAACATTACTTCAGAATTTAAAACGAATAGATGTCATAAATAAATAAATAAATATTTTTATTTAAATTAATTTCAAGATAATTTCAAGATAAAGACCAAGATATTTTTTAAATCAATGAAAATGGATTTCATATTCTTTGTACCTACTTTACATTTATTTTCATTTTAATAGCCTGATACTGTCTCCTTTAACATCGTACAATTGTCACGCCAATCTTCATTAGCATCCACCATGATTCATATCAATAAGGTTTCCTATAAATTTTGTTCCACTTGACACCACGGCGATAAAAGGCAATTTTATATATCCATGAGGCCGCAAAGACTTATTTGTGATTCAGTTGCTTTTGCTCGCATTTGAAAGGTCAGGCATTACATACTAATGTGTTAAGCATATAAGGAATTCATTCGTG
Source organism: Tetrastigma voinierianum (assembly GCA_016808115.1). NCBI lineage: Eukaryota > Viridiplantae > Streptophyta > Magnoliopsida > Vitales > Vitaceae > Tetrastigma > Tetrastigma voinierianum. The sequence goes on along the minus strand of JAEQBH010005146.1, from coordinate 87,145 downwards.
ACGGTGGTACACAAATATCAAAATCCTCGCATGTGGGCGGAGGTCAGATGATAATGTCAAGTATCTCAGCTTATTCAGGGCGCAGCTTCACGGCCAATGTCTAGTTTTTTTAATACAAAATACCGTGAAATATGTAGTGTCATTGTTTTAAAAATCATTAAAGAGAGAAATCAAGATGTTTAACATCTTTGTAGGCTATATATATATATATATATATATATATATATATATATATCCCAAAAGCATCTCTATCAAAATACAATATATAACCTTTTTTTTTTTTTTTTTTGATAAACAATGAGGAACCTTCATTAAGCAGTAAAATAAGCCGTAAATACACACCTCCTCCAAATTTCAAAGAAGGGATGACAAAGACCTGTGAGACCATTAAACAAGTACGTTTAGCCGTAACATGAGCACACTTGTTTGCTTGTCTCTTTACAAACCGAATAGAGTAATTACCTTTACCTATAAGACACACACAATCCGAAATTAAAAAACCATATTCAGAGCAGTCTAAAAAGTGAGAAGACAAACTGTTAACAACTAATAAAGAGTCTGTTTCAAACTCCACATCAACCAACTTCAAATAAAAAGCCCAAAGAAGAGCCTCACGGCGTTAATGCTTCGCTGACACTACAGATAAGGGTACCAAAGAACGCTCAGATGCATAAACCGACCATCATTCCTCGCATCACCATACCCAAACCTATACCGAGTAAATTACTTAAACATACAGATCCAGATTGCACCTCCAATCCGCCCCTCTAACTAGCGACCGTGTTAGGGTCCAAGGAGCGCGCCGAAAGTAAGAGAGGAAGATGCACCAAGACGCGTACCCAAGCACTACCGAGAAACACATACCCTAGCTCCATCGCCTTCACTGCTGATAGAGAGGAGTTCTCCCAAAGCTTCTGATTTCGTTGCCTCCATACACACCATAAAAATCATCACATCGAACACATTACAACGGATCGAAACATCAATCAACTTTAGTACCAAACAGAAATTCATCAAGGTCACGTCTACTTATCAACATTAGCGTAAACAGCCTCAACACGAGTATCGACACGGCAACATGTATCACGCCATTTACCGCCCCGTCTCGCCCACACAACACACAACAAGTTGACAAGTTCATACCTTTATCCAGCAGTCTAACCGATACAGGAATGCAACTATTACACAGGCGCCATAAGAAGGAAATTATTTTAGGGGGAAGAAACAATTTCCACAACTTCTTCTAACTGGAGGCATATAACCTAGACTTGGTTTCATGAAGGCTACCCGTCAACATTCTATAGCATGATTTCCACTCGTATATAAACCATTGTTTGAATAATGCCACATCAACGAATCAGAGATATGAGATTTTGAGAGTGGAATTGAACAAATAGCCAGGGAAACATTATTCTCAAAATAGAGGAACTGGCCCTGATCCCATCCTCTTCCCGCATCTAACAAATGTGACCAAGTCTTTAAATTATCCATCAGAACCGGGAGTGTGCCGAATTTAAACCAGTAAATCACGAACCCAGTATCCCTCCATACAAATGGATTTACCATCCCCACTCTCCATCTGATACCCCTATCGACAACTTCTTTCGCGACTCCAAACACTACGCCGTACAAAGCTCTGATTACTTCCCGTTGATACCTAGAGATAGCTTCCATGAGGAAAATATTCTCGCCTCAACAAACGAGCTACCAAAGTGTCGGGTTATGAATGAAGTTCCATCCTCGTTACCCAATAAAGCAAAAATTAAACACCCGTAGGGTCACGTAAACCCATGCCACCCAGCTCCTTAGCACGAGCTAAATTCTAGCCCAAACTTAAGCATCTAATCCCTTTCCCATTCCCCTCGAACTCGAACCCCACCCAAACGAATTCATCATTTTCCTCGGATCTCATCATGCATCAAGACAGTAAGAGAAACACACTATGCCTATATGTCAGTATAGCCCGAAAGCAACCGATTTAATTAACACACCTTTACCCGCCTGAGAAAGCAACTTGTTTCTCCACCCGATCCTCTCTTTCCAAATTCAGGTCTGATGGTAGCTAAAGGTAGCACGTTCGATCTTTCCAATCAACTATGTAAGCCCAGTACCTACCCTTATTAATTCTTAAACATACACAACAAAGACACGATATCAACTTCTAATTTAAGTACACAAGTTGCTTACCACAAGATTATCTCGCAAAAAAAATTATGAGAAATAAATTTTATGCCATAAAGTTTACTACTAGAGGTCATTTCTTTTATTAGGATTTCCAATCATCAATTAACGACCAACAATTAACTACCAAAACAAACAAGTAAAACAAAGCTTCAATTTATTCAATAGTTTAAGTAACTTTCACCCAATAATACCTTTAGTTTTTTATGAGAAATAAAATCAATTATTTCAAATTCCTTAGCATGAGGATTTCCTAATTAGGCTTCTTCACTATGCCCTTAAAAAAAAAAAAAAAAAAAAAAAAAAAAAAATGTTTCACCACAAAGAGCTATAACAACCAGCAACATTTACTGGTTATCTAGGAACCAAAGAACTAAGGAGAGAATGCGATGATACCAAACAACGCCTCTCTTAAAGACAAGAAAAATACTAAACAACCAAAACACATTTATGATTCATTTGCCAAATTTTGCATATCAGTATCACTAATATTGAACATAATGTGTCAGCTTACACCAAAACGCATTATATAAACATGTAAAGCATTATTCCACTAGATATATTAAAAATGTTAGAATTATTCATACCTTTTTTCCGACTCCACTCATGCCATCATGTCTCACTTGTAAGAAGAAAACCTAAATTAAAAAAAAAAAAAAAAAAGAGAGAGAGAATAGACATTTAATTTCAATTACAATACCAAATCTGGTCACATACTATCAATTAGAATAACTTTTGGTTCTCTGACAATACTAAGAACAAAAGACTAATACTAAGAACAAAATAGAAGAAGAAATAAGAACTTTAAAATTAGAGAAGTAAATAAGAATATTAAATTAATTTAAAATGTGAGAAAAATGATGAATCTTTGGTAGCCCCCATTGACTTGAAGACCTGTAATGAAACCACACCACCTTTCATTTCATTTCTTGTCTTGCCAACCAAACAAGGGGTGAGTGGAAAAAAGGACAGGCACACAAAGGAAAACTTACATGGAATTTCGCTGATCAAACGCCAGAAAACCCCATAAGACAAACCATTACTGCAGCAGAGATCCTTGAGCGTCTTCTTCAACAAATAAATAATCTAAAAATAACAGCACAAAGAAATCCCACAAATTTAACAGACAAACTCAACTAGAACAAAACAAGTACCCTAAAAATAATCTAAAAATACCAACTTTGGAAGAGGACCAAAAAAAAATTGAAAACCCTAAAAAACAGAGAGGGAGAAGAAGAACAAACTCGATAGGAGCAGTTTGTTAAACTTTATACGAATACTATGAACGAAATCAACCAAAAATCTGATTAAGCAGAGATTCTATGAAAACTGAAAAGCCAAAAAAAACCCGTGAATCTAAAACTGATGGACATAAACCACAACCAAAAATCAATACTTATAACTGAATCAGAGATTCCTCTCAGAGATTGAAAATACGATGGAAAAATACGATTTCTCATTCTCTTCAATCCTTGTTCCTTAATACCAATCAAAACAAGAAATAAAATTGATTTGTTCTGGGAAATCAAAGATTCCTCTTTAGAAAAACCAAAAATCAACAAATTTTCACCATCATACTAGGATCGACTAGTTTTCTAGCCCTAAACAGTGCCACGATGGTGAGAGCAAACGGCGAGGCAACTCTCACCAGGAACAGGCTGTGTTGGGGCTTGAGAGTAGGCGTGGTGCGACAAGGCTGTAAAGCTTGGAGGTGCTGCGAGTGGAAGAAAACTCAGAGAAACGAGAAGACGAAAAGGATTTGGTAGAACAAAAGGTATGGGATGCGGTTAGGTTAGTATATGATATTAAATAGTATTTTAGCTTTTATCTTCAATTTAATATAAAATTAATTTCATTAATTATAGCCATAATAAAAAATAATTTAATTAATTTTTATAACAAATTGGATGAAAACGTATTTGAATATAATAACATATCTTGGATAATTTTAGTATTTTTATAACAAATTTGGATGAAATTGTATCTTTATAATAAAAATTAATTTTATTTAAATTAATTTTATTTAAATTAATTTAAAAGATAAATTTGAAGATAGAGATCCAAATACTTTAAATTAATATTTAACTTTAAAAATGCTAATAATTCATATTTCTACAAATTGAGATAGTGTGTATTATATTATAACTAAATGTTTAGTCATAAAAAAAATATAAAATTATTTTATTTTATTAATTGTTTAATTCACTTATTTGTATCTATTTTTTAATAATTTATATAATTTTTTTATAATTTTATTTATTTTGATTTACGACGGCGATAACATAAAATTAATTTTCATTAATTATAGCCATAATAAAAATAATTTAACTAATTTTTATAACAAATTGATGAAAACGTATTTGGAGATAAAAACGTATCTTGATCATTTTAGTATTTTTATAACAAATTTGATGAAAATTGACTTTTTATAGTAATAAAAATTAATTTTATTTAAATTAATTTAAAAGATACTTGAAGATAAAGATCCAAATATTTTAAATTAATATTTAACTTAAACAAATGCTACAATAATTCATATTTCTACAATGAGAGATAATGTACTATATTGTAACTAAAATATTTAGCCATAAAAAAATATAAAATAATTTTATTTTATTAATTTTTAATTCACTTATTTGCATCTATTTTCTAATCATTTATATACTTTTATTTATCTTGATTTACGAATCGATAACATAAAATTAATTTCATTAATTATAGCCATAATAAAAATAATTTTAATTAATTTTTATAACAAATTGGATGAAAACGTATTTGAAGATAAAAACGTATCTGGATAATTTTAGTATTTTATAACAAATTTGGATGAAAACGTATCTTTTATAATAAAAAATTAATTTTATTTAAATTAATTTAAAAGATAAATTTGAAGATAAAGATCCAAATACTTTAAATTAATATTTAACTTAAATAAATGCTAATAATTCATTTCTACAAATCCAAGCTTAGCGTACTATATTTAAATTAAATGTTTTAATTATAAAAACATAAAATTATTTTATTTTATTAATTAATCACTATTTGCATAATAATAATAATTTAATTAATTTTTACAACAATGATGAAAACTGATTGAATATAAAAACGTATCTCCGATAATTTTAGTATTTTTATAACAAATTTGAATGAAAACGCATCTTTTATAATAAAAAATCAATTTTATTTAAATTAATTTGAAAGATAAATTTGAAGATAGAGATCCAAATACTTTAAATTAATATTTAACTTAAACAAATGCTACAATAATTCATATTTTTACAAATTAAGAGATAGTGTACTATATTGTAACTAAAATATTTAGTCATAAAAAAAACATAAAATAATTTTATTTTATTAATTTTTTAATTCACTTATTTGCATCTATTTTTTAATAATTTATACTTTATTTATCTTGATTTACGATGGCGATAACATAAATTAATTTTACGACTATAGCCATAATAAAAAATAATTTAATTAATTTTTATAACAAATTGGATGAAAAATGTATTTGAAGATAAAAACGTATTTTTGGATAATTTTAGTATTTTTATAACAAATTTGATGTGAAAAAGGTATCTTTTATAATAAAAAATCAATTTTATTTAAATTAATTTAAAAGAAAATTTTGAAGATAGAGATCCAAATACTTTCAATTAATATTTAAATTAAACAAATGCTACAATAATTCATATTTTTTCAAATTGAGAGATAGTGTACTATATTGTAACTAAAATGTTTAGCCATAAAAAAACATAAAATAATTTTATTTTATTAATTTTTTAATTCACTTATTTGCATATATTTTAATAATTTATATAATTTTTTTCTAATTTTATATATCTTGGATTTACTTATTTAACGATAACATAAAATTAATTTCATTAATTATAGCCATAATAAAAATAATTTAATTAATTTTATAACAAATTGGATGAAAACGTATTTGAAGATAAAACATATCTTGGATAATTTAGTATTTTTATAACAAATTTGATGAAAACGTATCTTTTATAATAAAAAATCAATTTTATTTAAATTAATTTAAAAGATAAATTTGAAGATAGAGATCCAAATACTTTAAATTAATATTTAAATTAAACAAATGCTACAATAATTCATATTTTTACAAATTGAGAGATAGTGTATTATATTATAACTAAATGAAAAATGAATATAAAAACATAAAATAATTTTATTTTATTAATTTTACCACTTTATTTGCATCTATTTTCTAATAATTTATATAATTTTTTATAATTTTATTTATCTTGATTTACGATCGACCGAATACACCTGCACCAATACGTCTCAAGACCCTTCGAGCCTGGGCGCGATCGATATCACGACTCAACCATCAAGAGGACCAAAAAAATTTTGAAAACCCTAAAAATGTAGAGGGAGAAGAAGAAATTAAACCCTAAGAGGAGCGTCATAGTTGGAATCCTTGATACCATTTTGTATAGATGTCGATTGTATAAACCCTAGGAGAGAGAAATAAGATGTTTTGAGAGAAACCCTAAAGGAGAGAAATGAGAGAAACCCTAAAGAGAAGAACCAAGATGTTTTTAGAGAAACCTATAAGAGAGAAACCCTACTAGAGAGAAAGATATTCAGATAAACTTTTACAAGTGAGAGTAAACGGTAGAAGTGAAACCCTATAGAGCAGTAAAAGTGTAGGAGAAGTATGCACACAAACGTCTCTCATCCAATATTTTAAAAACCAGATCGGTGACTAAACCGAAAAAGTTACTCTGCTCATAGCCACCTGGTTCTAATTCAAGAGTCAACCGCGATTAAACCACGATGTAATAAATATATTATTTATATTTTATTTAAATTTTAAAATATATAATTACTAATATTTAAGATATTATTTATTACTTTCTTTATATAAATAAAGTATTTTAAAAATTTATTTTAAAATTATGTATAAACATCTAAATAAGGAAACATATTAAAATTGAAGAAACTATTTATATAAATATATATTTAATTAGTAATAATATTATAATCCCTATATATATGTGGAATCAAACAAGCAAGAGGATGAGGAACCAAGCTTAGATAGGGGTGGCGACGATACAATCAAGGAACAAAATGTCGGAATTTACCGAAATATCTGCTGCAGGAGGATCGATAAAAATATCTCCACCGAAATTTCGATTTTCCGATTTTTCTCCCGATATTTTCTATTTTTCCTCGTTTCTTTGCTTGACTCAAAATCTCAAAGCCGCTTTAGGTTTCGAACCCACCTAAAACGCCTGCTCAAGACCCTCCACTACTGTGCTCCATTCATTACACTTCTATTATATATAAGGCAAACATTTTTTATATCGCTTATTATTTATTTGTTCATAATCCCCGCCAATTATCCGATTATAATATTTTATTTTATTTTTATTTTATATTATAATTTATAATATTTTTAAATCAAATATTAATTTGAAAGGAAAATAAGTAAAATAATATCATTTAAAAAATTTAAATTATAATATATATTTTCAATCTCCTCATTATCTACATAATATTTATAATAATAACAAAAACAAATAAATAATATCTCTTTAACATAATAATATATGAATAATATATTAAATATAACATATTTAATTTAATAATTACTAATCCATTTAATTTTAATCTACCTTAATTAAGATATGAATCATTTCTTATCATTTATATAATTAAAATATGAAAAAATCTAAATCGAACCGATATTTTTGTAAAAAATATCCATCGATATTTTACTCTATATTTCGATATTTCGTAAAATCCAATTACCGAGAGTATTCAGATTTCTACCGATATTTCTATCCTGCAATATATAATTTACATTATATAAAATAATCAAATGGGCGTGATTTTTGTAACTTCCCCTTCCCATATTCGAATCAATAAGCCTGCAGAATTTAATTGAATTTTTTTCTAGTTACAAGCCTTCTAATCCTACAAGTTGTCTAATTCTAAGCAAAACGAGGTCGTTTCGATGTAAAATGTATCATGTTCCACATCGTTTTAACTCAAAACAAAAATTGTGGGAGCGAATCGTTTGTTCGCTTAAGAACCAGCTGCTTCACCGGCTCGACTGCTGGCTCATCCGCTCGATCAAAAACGCTGACCCGACCGCGATGGGCAAGAACGATGGATCCGGCCTGACCACGATCATGTCCGGGCCAAAACATCGCTTCCCATCTATCTTTCTCGGGTCAAGGTTAGGTTAAGGTTTCAGGTGTCAAGGAAGAACCTAAATGACCTTCCTCGACTATATATATATATATATATATATATATATTATATTCAATGTTTTAAAACCTAATTTATGACTAAACTATAAAGTTACCGATTCACGATCTAACGGTCGAACTATCGTCGAACCATGCTAAACCGATGACGTAATAAATATATTATTTAAATTTTAAAATATATAATTAATAATATTTAAGATATTATTTATTACTTTTTATATAAATAAAGTATTTTAAAATTTATTTTAAAAATATGTATAATGTTTAAATATGAAAACATATTAAAAATGGAAGAAACTTTGGATATATAAATATATACTTAATTAGTAGTAATATATAATTTGTTAATATTTAAAACAATCACACGGTATCATAATGCAGAAATGCTTTTCAGAATCTCCTTCCCATGCTCAAATCCAAAAGCCCTCGCAAAGATTTAATTGAATTTTTTAGTTACAAGTCTTCTAATCCTACAAGTTTTCTAATTTAAGCAAAACGACATCGTTTGTAAAAACATCAAAATACGCCGCTTCAATGTAAAAGATCAAACGACGTTGTTTTATCTTTAAAAAATTTTTGTGGGAGGAACCGCTCAACATCGAACCAACCTGGCCTTCATCCGGCTCGATCAAAACGTTTTCATTGAATCTGACCGCTTTGTGGTCGAATACGGCCTGATGGGCCGATCCGGTCCGATTTTCAAAACATTGTTATATCCTGAGATATCAAAGTCGAAATCCCCCAAAAAAATAAAAAAAGAACACTCATTCGGATTAAACAGAAAAATCCTCAAATCAGAAGATAATAATAGAGACTCCGATGATAATAATATTCTGATGAAAATAAAATAGACCTACCGAATTACACAATCCAAAATTGAGTTGATCAAAATCAACTTACCTCGGATCCGTATGGATGATCTGTTCGGGGGCAAGAGGGTGTATTACAAAGCTCCGATCCAGATATAAATGAAGGGGAGGGAATATATATATATATATATTGTACAATTTATTTATATCTATACTACTCTTAAAAAATATTCATTGTTATTCTTTATCTTCAAAATACCTTTACTAATGACAAATTTTAAAACTACCATTAAATTAGCTTTTGTGTGAACTTTATTTCATCAACACAATACTAATAATCTTCAAATCATTTTAAGATGAAAACATTTTTAAGGAAAATCAAGTTTTTATCTTAAGGTTTCTTTTTATATTTGAATGATAATAATCACCTTAAATTATCTTAAATAAAAGTTGTGAAAATGACATCTCAAACGAAAAGTTGATTACCATTGGAATACTAATAATATTCTTAACTATTTTGAGAAAATTGCATTTTTAACGAAAACGAAAGTTTTCATCTTAATGTTTATCTACCATTTGAATGTTAATAATCATCTTAAACCATATTAAATGAAAATTATGAAAATGGCATCTCAACTGAAAATGGAATCTTTTATGATGACTTTAACAGTCTCTACCATTGGAATACTAATAATCATCTTAAATGAAAATGTCATCTTTGGTTTTGGTTCTAACATCTATAATTCTGATTTGGGACAGATGGGGATGCCATATTGCAAGAGGAATTTAGATACTCGCTACTTCATGGAGTTGATTCTATTGGATAAACATTATCATTCAATTCATCATACGTATTCAACCCTATTTTTTTCTCAAGCCTTTCCTTTGTTTTTTTTTCTAATTCATGAAATGATTTGATTTTTATTTGCAATTAAAGAAGGAGTTGAAGATCGGACTTCGGTTACAAAGGAGGGAGAACAAAGAGATGATGCCGAGGGACTTCAAAAACAATCTACAACGAATCATTGGATTCCAAGCCTTAGAGAAGATGAGGTACTAATTTGAAGTATCTGTAACCAGTATGAAGAAGATAATTGCATATTACTATTCTTCAGCGGCCTATGCCTCCTCAAAAACCCAACCAAGCAAGAGTTGTTAGATGGTTAGAGAAATGCCTATATACCACCTACAAATATTTTATTCAAATATTTCTTTTAGAATATTTGTTTCCATTGTACGTGTTTATTTATCTATCTTAAGGTTCTACTTATTTCGTGGAGAATTAGATAGTCAAGAAGCGAAACATTTGTTACAACTTTTGAATAAAGAAACACAATGGTCGTCTTTTTTTATATATTTCTCTCAAACAAAATTGAAATGCATGGTGTCTAATTAATTCTAAAAAGCATTGGCTATAAATCATTGTTTGGCAAGTCAAAAATATCTATTTCTTTTACCTAATATTCCATAAATAAGTTATTTCAATTTATTTATTTATTTTTATTTTATAAATATTAACATTATGCTGACAAGAGAACAATGGCTTAGAAAATATTTTTCTATAATGATATCTTTAAAATTATTAGTATCTTTAGAAATATTTAAATTATTTTCATAGTAATTTCATTAAATATATAATAAGATAATAAATTCTTTGATTCATCTATTTAAAATTAAATTATTTTTAAAAGTAAAGTTAATCATAACCTTTAAAAATAAATTTATAAAAATTACTACACTCAGCCCCAAAAATTTGGGATTGAAATTTACGGCCTTTCATGGCCTTTAAGCAAATCCTAAGTCATTAAATAACCTTTAGGCTCGAAATAACCTAAATAAGAAAATTTTCTACCTTATTAAGCTCGACAAACCCAAGACTGGGAAGACTCCACACAGAACCCTCGATACATTTAATCGACTTTACCTCTCGCTCCAACGAAAAACCTACTATCCAATCTCCGTAGATCTTAAAAAAAAATTATCTCTGCCCTTTAGCCCCTTTCTCCCGCACCTCCGTCTGCTTTTTCCTTTTTTTCTTTCCTTTGACTTTATCCTTTATTCCTTTTTTTTTTTTTTAAATATTCGTCAATCTCTTATTCAGATTAGTTTCTATTTCAAAACAATTTATTTCTTTTCAATTCAATTTATTTTAAATGAACTTAGCTAAAACTATTTTCTGACTTCCGAGATATTCGTAAAAATCTCGTTCGTGAAGTCATTAGTGACTTATTACCCGTAAAATCGATAAAATATTCTAACTATCTTTAATTCGATTAAAATCTTGGGGTCATTAAATCTCATGAGACTAATTTATCGATCGGTTCAAGCCATTATCCGAGATCTAGAGAATTTTCTAAACTTCCCTGAACTATTATGACAATTTATTATTATTAATATCATTTTGTCATTTTTTTGAAAATTTCTAATTTTTCCGAATTTTACACAACGAGATGAAGATAGGGAGATGAAGCTCAATGAGAGATGAAAGCCAACAAAGAAGAAGGGAAGCGAGATATAGAAATTAGTTGAGAGACGAAGAAGAGTCATGGGTTTATTAGGACATTAAATGGGTTTTGGAGGGAAGACACCTAGGAATTTTTATTTTTTTTTTTTTACTACTTCAGCCTAACCTTTCAATCGGGACCAAAACAAGAAGATACATCCTAAAATTGGGTTTATTCCTAGTAAGGTAAAACTATTTAAAGAAGATGGGTTAAAATTGAGATTATCCATGTCAATTATTCCATTTGTATATTATACAATAGTTAACTCAGAAAAGTTTAGCACTTACTAAAGTTGCCTTCATTCATGAACAAGTCAGGCTGATAAAATGTTTGTGTATAAATAAAATGTTACCTCTATTTAAAAGGACTAAATGATGAGGAATAATCAGTCAAGAAATGAAATCAAGATAAAAAGAACATTAATTAAAATCAAAGGAATAAGAATTGAAACTAAACCATCCAAAATAGTGATATAATTATTGTTTTCAATACTAAACTTTTCATGAATTAAAAACTAACTAAAAGAAAACTTTTACTTGTTCGTGTTTAGAAAGTAGTCACATCCATAAATATAAGTAGAAATAAGAAACTTATCTTATTTTCACGAAAAAATAAATCATGAAATCCAAGACATGTATACTTTAGAAAAATAGTCACATCCATAAATATAAGTAGAAATAGAAACAAAAAAAAAAAAGAACATGAAATCCAAGATATGTATACTTTAGAAAAATAGTTGCATCCACGACTATAAGTAGAAATAAGAAACTGGGTGCCTCATTCTTATGAAAAAAAAAAAAAAGAACATGAAATCCAAGACATATGTAACAATATTTAAAAGAAGAAAAAAATTAGGCAATTTTATTTGAATTTGAAATGATATGATATGAAGTACTAGATCATATATTAAAGTTTGATTAGGTCAATTCTTTGTATAAATTTGGACAATATTATAAAATACTGTCATCCATGATTATAATTAACCATATTCAAAATAAAAAATATATAATACATAAGGTTTTTTTTTTAAGGAAAAAAGTTTATCGATTCAAATTACAATATACATCAATAAACATAATCAAAATCGCTAAAAACTATATAAAGTAAAACTAAGATACAAGCTTAATACCATAAATGACCCGCTTTAAAAGCTCATATATTTTATACTGAAAATTACACATTCAGATATTATTATAACTAACCCGCCTACGACTCAAGCCGATTTATGATTTTGAAGATCATTAATTTGATTTGTTGTTTCTTATCGAATATGTTTTACTCATATAAACTATTCAAACATAAATAAATGTTGAAAGAAGATGATAAAAAATAAAACATCATACCAAAAGAACACAATCACATACCACAATAAGTCAACTATACAAGCACATGCTGCAAGCCGCAACGGCGAAAACAAGATAAAAGAATAAGACAAGAAGCTCTCTCGCTCTATTTTACAGCATAAGATAAGAACACTAAACAGTAAACACGTAAATGTGATTGGTATTGACTCTTGACTCTCAAAAAAAGTTAACAAGAACCTTTCAAAAAAAAAAAAGTAGATATTTTATTATTGTTAAAACCGGATGAGTTCTCCATGGATTTGATTACAAGATTTTGTCTTTTATATCCAATAAATATTTTAAAAAAAATTGATAAATTTATCGATTTTTGTTAGCAATACAAATGATAGAAATACATAATCAAAATTGCTAAAAACTTTAGAGAATGACCAAATATTCAAAGCTAATAAAGAAAAAAGCGATCCGCTAAGACTTATACATTCGATAATCCAAAAATACCTAAAATAATTAAAATTCTAGATCTACAAAGATCACATCTGTGAGCACAAGAAAGATCAACTTAAGACTTACATATTCGATAATCTAAAACGCCTATAATACTAAGATTTTCATATCTACAAAGATAACGATGGATAGACACGCGACAACAAGTCGCTACGTAACACGAGTCAATGATAAAATACGAAGAAAAAAAAACTCCCGATTTGAAGAAATGATAACTGTTATTTTATGCCAAAATGACCAAAAACATTTCTATATAACTGGCAATACTTGAAAGAGAGATTACAAGAGGAAAGTGGACTTTGAAGCTTCCCTTATGTCCACAAATATTAGAAAAACTTAACGATTTAATATATATTAAAATATCAAAAAAAGTAAAGGTCGAGAAAACTTAATGGGCCAAAATAAATAAAAATTGTTATATATTTTTATTTTTTTATCAAAAAAATACTAGGAAAGCTATAAACTCAAGATTCCTAACATCAAATATGACCAAAATTCAAAAAAGCAAATCATAATTACGTTATCATACAAAAATGCCTGCCATGCAACAAGGCAGATTCTGCATGGCCTATCACAGATAAATTTTTACTTGTAATATTAATATTGCTTAAACCTTAGTTTTTATTATGTTAAAACCTAAAATCATACTACAACAATCAATCTACAAAGAGGGTTTTGACGGCCACCCGAACCTCCCATCACCACTACTACACTAAAAATATTTCAAACAAATACTATAACAATAATAAAGAACCCATTTCATCAATAAAAATCATATATTGCAGGAAAATGCAACAACAAAAATAAAAGTTTTATAGGAAACATACCTAATTACAAACCAATATTATATCTCGCCAATTACAAAAAGAGCATTTCTCGACTCTTTCCCGCATTTACAAAATATAACTTTAAACCCGCCTTAAAATTATAACATAAATCAAAAATATTTATTTGTTTCATTTAATTACCGAAAAATACTGAACAAACCATAAATATCAACAAATCATAGAAACTTTATTCTTCTTGCGCTTTAGCTGCAAAGTCACATCAAAGTTTCATACTCCAATCTTCTTAGCCAAATCAATTTCAATGGATAACATGTTTAACCCATTTTGGGGCCTTCACATATCATTGAAACGGCGTAAGATTTAATCAACTTCAACTGGAAGCTTCTTTCTCCGCAGGCAACTCGTAATCGAATGGTCAACAATATCCTATAAGCAATCCATGCATTGGGAAACAACCATCCATTAGCTTCAAATGATTCAACACTTCAATCTACTACTCCGTTGGCAATAGTCCTTTCAAGACTTCCAACTCCCTAAATAAATCTTACCATCAATATCACATCAGATGCCATGTCTTAAAACATTCTTCAAGATCGTTACACTCGGGTCTTCAAACATTCATTATTGGTAGAATTAAATGCCTTCAAATCAAATAAAAAATCCAAAATTCTCAGCATATATTTGAAACCCGTCTCAAACCTCTCGCTCAAGTGAAGAAATGCCTGATCAACAACATATATAAAAAAATTAACTCAAGGATTCTTCACTGATTGTGTCACCTCTTTCACTTACATTCTCATCAAAAATGCTTCTTTCTACGAATGATGCGACTGATGAAAACTGTTCAATCTCCATGTCATTCGCAATTTCTTAGCTTCACTTATGGCCTCCAATAAATCCATTTTCCTATAATTTTTAAGAAATTCACTCGCCCTCTCAATGACATATAGCAACATCAATATATGTTCGCCAAGAGTCTTCATAACAACATTAACAAAGAACAACAACTCAGGCTAAATAACCAAAGCAACTAAGAACCTAAAATCATCAAGTTCGATTGCACACTGCGAGCATCACAGTAAATCTAAAATCATCTTTTCTCTGCTTCGCCAAGTGAAGTATAGCATCCCTTATTTGTGGAACTCGAACCTTATCGCTTAATGACTCTCAAGACGACTCTCCCAACTTGCTCAGAGATAATGGCTTAAGTGAAAGACCGCCAACATGATCCCCGAAAACTTGCCAACGCTTGAGAAGACGAAAAACAATACATATAACAATGTTGTATCTCTCCAAAAATTCAGCACTCTTAAGTACAAGAGCCACCCATATCGAAAGTAAGGTTAAGACTATGACAACCACATGGTGTGTAAAATGCTCTAGGATTTATGTCAGCACTCTTTTCCTCGAACACCTTGAATTTCCTTCATATATCGAGCCATCATCATATCCCCGTCCTCTTATATTATCAATATCAAGCCCAAGAGTTTGCAAAACTTGTAAAAGTAATATTGAAGTCCTTCCCGGCCAGATCATCAACTTTCAAAAATTCTAGAAAGAACTCTTTACTTCTATCTAATTAGTCAAATATCCACACATCGTATTACAAGTATTTGTTCAACATGACTTATATCCGAGTGCAATCAAGTATTACCGAAAGTATTTTCGCTTTCGATTCTTTCTTCAACAATTGCAATTTTAATTCCATTCACAAAGATTTGAATCAATTCATTTCGATTCATGACTAAGATAGTGATAATCAATTTCATTCCCTCGTTGGATACGCCGAAGGTGCTCTTTGCATCACCGATCACCCAAAGAATCGCTTCAATTATGCTAAGAAAATTCCCATTATGCTCTTCTCAAAAAATCTTCTCATTGTCCCCCAAAATGCAATATTATTTGTAGCAAGTCTTTTTTACAAATAAAGAAGTATCCTATATAATACATTTTTCCAAAGGCACCTTCTCTTATCGATTAGTTTGTTGCATACTTTTATCAATTGTTTCATTTTTCCCCAACCTCAAAGTGAGTTCAACCCACTCTTTCATGCAAGCCCAATGTTCATCACTAGTTTCATGAGTTTTAAGTCGATGACTAAGATTTTTCCAATCTTTGAATCCTTCATCACAATTGATAATTATTTTCCTTCTTTCGAATGTGCCTTACAAATGTAAACAATATACTTTATGGCTCATATGTGAATACATTAGCCATTTCCCTATCCTCGCTTCTCTCCATTTGGTAATGATCGAAGGTAATGGATGATGAGAAATGTCTACCATGATCATCTTTTCAAAAAATTATCATCATTATTTCTTATCGACCCTTTTCTACTAACAAGTCTCTTAAATTTGCTTACATGATTCCAATTACTGATCATAAATTTTAAAGCCCTGTAATCTTCTATTATCAACCGGATTTTGACAACTCTCATTCACGCTTTGATTATCTTTCATTTGAATATTGATCGTTCTTCTTCTTCTTCTTCATTAATCAAGTCTACATGTTCTTCATTTTGAATATTATCATTTGGATCAAGTCTCGCTGAGTCACTAATCGGAAAAAACTTGAAAAGAGCTCCTTCGAGACCGAATCACTTTCTATCTTTTTGCTTTTTTTTTTTTCCTTTTATCATTTCCGCATATATACTTTTATTAGAAGACACATTTGAAGGATCAACCCTAAAATAAGAAAGAAATTAGAAATAAATTAGCATTTTGAAATCCAATCAATTTATATAGAGTATTTTCAAATTAACACACAAAGAGGGTTTTCACAGCTCACCCCAAACCTCCTATAACTATTCTACAACAATCAACATACAAATAACAATTAACACACAACAGTGGTTTTCAATAGTTTACCCCAAACCTCCTATAACCATTCTCCACAAAGAATCAACACACAAATAGGGTTTTCAATAGGCTCAAACCCCCCAAACCTCCTATAACCATTCTTACAACAATCAACACACAAATTGGAAGGATCCCGACCCGATTAACCTCATTAAAACCGAGGGGGACCTTCCCTAAGACTCCAATGGATATAAACTTTCCTTAAAACAAATGCCAACAAAATCCATGGAGCGAACCCCTTTTTCAATCCTTAACATATCTTTAGAAAATAATGTGGAAGCGAAGTGGTAAAAAAAATTTTTTTTATATTCTTTTCTTTTTCAAACGCTTAGATTTTTCAGAAAATTTCGCGTAGTTTCCTCTCGTTTTCCTGACTCTCTCTCCTAAATTTACAAAACCTGCGAAAACATTTAAAAACACTTCAAATCTTTTCATCCTCAACTTCTCAACTTAAGTTATAGGACTCTTCGTCCACAACCCAATCAAACACAATATATACATATATACATTTATTCATTTCAATCCTCAAAACATTTGACACTTCTTCAAATCCATGCATTTGTTTTTATCAAAAGATTAGGCTTGAGCCGGACTTAAGCCGACCGCCTACGTACCTCGTCCACTGAGGATCAAAGCCCACGTAGTTCCTTTTCAATTTTATACATATACATATATAAATAACAAAATATTCAACATAAACAAATATGCAAAATTATATATACACGAAATCACAAATTGCCGTCTCATCAATGGCTCGACTCCACGTACAGAGGGTACTGGCCACAAGACTGCCTGGGTCTTGAAAATGTTTTGAAATATATAAAAAGAATTTACCTAAAGGAGCTCAAAGGAAGGTACATTTTCATTAAAATAACATTTTCAAGATATACCAAAATACATGCTTATCCAATTAAAATTCATTTATACCTTAAACATTTATGCCTTAAACTTCTTTTCAATAAATACTTATACCATTAAATCAATTTATGCTTTGAAACATTTGATGCCTTAAACTTTCTTTCAATAAATACTTATACCATTAAAATCAATTTGAGCTTTGAAACATTTATGCCTTAAACTTTCTTTCTTCAATAAATACTTATACCATTAAAATCAATTTATGCTTTGAAACATTTATGCCTTAAACTTTCTTTTCAAAGTAATACATACTTATACATTAAAAATCCATTTATGCCTTAAACATTTATGCAGTAAACTTCTTTCTTTATTTCTTTCTTTGATGGAACCTGGGGTGGAATAAACACACCGACAGCTTCCTGCACCGACTGAGGACACTACATTCCACTATAACCACTACGCCGCTGGGAAACTCACGCTTGCACAGTGGTTCCGCCATAGCACCTTATCACGTGTAAGGATATTACTCTAGACACCTAATTCCTCCCCGCTTAGTAACCTATAACTTTACCCTAAATCCCACACGCTTAAGGTAAATTTCTACTTATTATCGCCATAATGTACTAAGTACTGCATAGGGTAACCATCAAAGAAAACACTTCTTCAAAATACATTTATAAATACATTTAAATCATTTACTTTATCATTTAAACACATATGCATTCTTTACACATTTTTAAGCTTTCATAATATCTTAACATATGCATACATATTTAATACACATATAAATATATATATCAGATACAAGATAAAACATTTCTATATGCCTTAACCTTTACATGAAACATTTATATTAAACTCTCGTGATTAACATTAAAACCATTCACTTTTAAAACTCAATTTTCAAAATATCATTTTCACTCACAGCTTCACCGCTCAATCCCGTCAGCTCCCGCTGAGTTCCCTCCCCTGCCTCGTCCGATAAATTTTCACCTTTCCAATAACATCGCAATTACACATTAACCATAATTTCCATTTAATCCACCATATACACTCATTCCTATATTCCTCTAGGAATCTAATTTATTTATAAATTGGAATCAATCCAATCGGATCATCCAAACTAAAGTTATTTTCATGCCAACTAGTCATTTTACCGATTTTTCTAGTGACAGTTTGTATTACTCATTTTTCCGGGGTCTTGACTTCATATTTTGACACTATGTCCTTATACTCATTTAAAGCTAAGGTGCTAAGGGTTCTATTCCAACTTAATCACCCAATTCGAGCACTAAGCCTGCTGATTCAAAACAACCCGACTACTCCTATGTTCAAAGCTGAACCAGAATTCGCTTGCACATGGCCTCACTTTGAGTGAGAATTTTAGGCCACTTAGGATCAGAATTCTCACATGCCTATTCTTTTAAGTTCTTGTTCTCCTTGAATTCTATTTTACGTAAATACCAATCACTCAACCTGAGCCAAGCAATGAGGAATTTATGGCCAAAATACAAAACCGGTCGAAACCGGAAAACCCGCATCAGGCCAGACAAGATAACCTAACTCAGATCGCAGACAGGCCGGGCCAAAAATGACCAGATCGCAAATGTACCGGGTAATGTTCAATCACGTGCGGCCCGGAAGTGCCCACGCACGCTCTGACTTCACGCCAATTCACTCCATACAACTTCTATAATTCAATACCAACAACCATCAATTCATCTAAAACAATTCCAATAACACTGTAAATCGGGTGCTATGGAACTCGAAACACAAAACCTAGGTGAAAATCCAAGAAATACCTAAGGTCCACCAATTCTTCTAAACATCATGTAATTCACGATTCCAAGCTTTCTTTTTTACATCAATCGGTATTTACCTCATAACCCCAATAAATCAAAGGTCACAGTGGACCTTCCACAAACCCTGCACTAAAGGAGAAACAATCTCCATAGAAATTCACACTAAAAGCCCTAGACATCAAAAGACATTTGATTCAAAGACAAACATACCTTAATCTTTGACTTCTCCTCCTCCTTCTTCTTCCTTCTTCCTCTTGGCTCTCCTCTTCCAAACCATGGAGCCTAGCCCTTGAGACCAAATCAAGTTTGGCTCTTATTTTCCATTTTTAATATTTTAACATTTCCTACTACCAATAGCCCTCAACTCTTTAATATTGAAATTTAACTTTGAAAATTTTCGCCCATCTCTAATTTGATTTCCAAAATTTTTCATATCCGCTTTAATGACCATTATACCCTTACGCTTCATACTCATCTCTCTAAGCTTCCATAAATTATCATTTCCCATTTTAGTCACCAAAATACTACTATACATATTTAGTGCTCTTATACACCCCTACAAATACAATGTGATCGTACACCTCTCTCGACTGGGAGACACACGTCAGGTTTCTAATAGGCTCACCCCAAACCTCCTATAACCATTCTACAACAATCAACACACAACAGGTTTCTAACAGCCACCCCAAACCTCCTATCACCACTACTACCATCACACTTACTACTTATTTATTTGAAAATAAACATGAAAATATTAAAATTAATTATGAAAAATAAACTTACCTTATGTGCAATGTGAATCAACAAATCCTCTATTTGGTTTCCAAGAAAATCGAGGAAAATAAAATCTGCATTAATCAATTAATCAATTTAACAATGAGAAAATAAAAATAAAAAAATTTATCTCGATGAACCATTAAATTTGAAAGTTTATCACGGGTCATGTGTGGTAATAGATTTTCAATACCAAAGCAATGTTTATAAATTCGAATATTACATAATCATCCAAATTTCTACCATATGGCTATAACTCAAGTGAGGTTATAAAATAACAACAGTATTATTGAAATTAGTCTAAATAATAATCAAATGCAACTTGGTAACTAAATAGTATGATTAGATCCCCAATATAATATTCAATATTTAAATTCGAACCCGGATCGATTGCTCATTGTCACTTACAAAGCTACAAAATCGGAATGTGACGAATGGAACCCCAGATCAGAAGTGAGAGCCGGCGACCAGATGGCTTACCGCGAATCGCAAATGGCGATCGCGAATCATGGGCTGATCGATCCGATCTCGGATTCTCGATCCGATCTCGGACTCCGAGACGGAGACTGCCCGAACGGACCGAGACCTGGACGGACCGATTCTCGGATTCCTGAGAGTAACCGAGGGGTGTTCGGGCAGCACGCACGCCGTACGGTACTACTGACTCGAGCAGGCAAATGGGATGGCACGGTATAAATTATTACAAGTGAATGGCCTGGGCCACTTATTTTAAGCAGTAAAATTCAGAGGCGACGCCTCTTTCGCCTGTTCGCAGGCCTACCGTTATCATATATACTTGTATTTTGAAAACCTTGATTAGCAAATGTTGAGAACTGAGAAAGAGACAGAGGGAGAATGAATAGAACCACCTCCAGACGCATCAACACACAATAAATAGCTTTGTGAAGTGGAATGGTTTCCATTGGTGTTCTCTTCTCTTTCAAACAAAATTTTAATCTATATAGATTTTAAGAGATAAAATCATTATCTAATGATATAAAACTCATTCTCATAAGAGATAACGATTTTTTATAGCTGAACCCAAAATTATAATATTTAGATTTTTTTTTTTTTTGAAAATATACTTGCTTGGGTGCATTTATGGTAAAAATAAGAAGACTTTCTAAATAATCAAAAAGTTTATTTTTTATTATGAAATCTAATAATATTTTTTGGGTATCTTAATTAGTTTGATTTATCTTAGAAGTTGTTTAGTAAAACCTAGTATTTATTATTATTAATCCATTTAAGTTAACTTCATATTAGATCAATACTAATATTTCAAAAGCAATATTGCATGACCGACAACTACTCCAAATTCTAGAAAAGGTTCCTAAATTCCTCCAAAAATTAAATGATTTCTAGTTGGGTAGGAAGTTCAAATTCCATACAGAATCTAACTGCCTATTTGGTTCTTTTGTTTTTTAAAATTATTTTAATTATTCTTTATAACAGTTTTTAAAAACATAGAGAGAATATAATTTTGATGTTTTTTTAAAAAAATGTTTTTTTCCTCTAAATTTAATGTTTTTTATGTTTTCTATATTTTTTGTGTTTTCCTTATTCTTCTTGCCTTTTTCAGAACAAAAACAATTTTTAAAAACCATAAATAAACCTAAGGGCTATTTTTTGGAGGAATCATTTAATTGTGTAGATATCTTTATCCACACGTTTTTTCACTTGAGTCAAAGCTATTTCAAAAAAATGTAAAATATATGATTTTTTTTTGGGCAAGGATGAGTTGAGTTATATTTTACTACTAATTGTAATAACTTGAATTCAATCGGACATATAATGTCTATTTGAAGCTAAATGACTCACACAATCTTAAAACTTGTCTACTAATTAAGGATGATTTGATAAATAACCTTTTAAAATCCAATTTTTAAAATTTGATCTCAGCAATTTTTTAGTCTGATTTTTTACAAAATGTCATTTTTTTATAAAAATAATTCATTCTTTTAAAGAATAATATAAATACATGAAATTAAAAAAAAAACGGTATTTTTATCGAAATGAGTTATTTTTTAAGAAAAAAGAAAGATGTTAGATTCATAAATTTAAAGGTATTTGATGTTTTTAACCAAATATTTGACTAATTAATTAAGAGGAGTCCGGTATTTGTAAAGATCTAAAACTTTCTCCATTGGTCCAATAAGATATTTAAAAAAAATAATTGAATAATCAAAGTAAAGTAAGGTATAGTTATAAGACATTTGTGAGGACCCACATGCACATATCTGAAATTTTCTTCAACTCAATATGAAAAGTATAAAATAATTTCGTGTAAGGCAGCTAGGTGTAACCGAATGAAATGAATTGCACAGAGCCTACCAACTCTATTTTGAAGGAGAGACTGTACCTTATTCACAAGCCTCGTTTGGCGAAATGACGAACCGAGCCTGGCAGCTGCTCGGCGCCGACTCGCTTAACTTACGAACCTCAAATGACATTCGGCTCATCTCGCGAACTTAAATAAATGAGTTCGAAATGAGCCTTAATCTGTTCCTCGACCGAGCAACTCTCGCGAGTAAAATTTCTACTTCTGCTTATAACCCTATTTTTAACATCAACTTTTTCAAGCAAATTAACCTTCAACTTCTAACTCAATATCCTTAAAAAAATCCAAATATGATGTCTTCATCACTTGATAGCATCAGCCATCTTCTTAGTCGCTTTCCTTGAGCTTCCAACGCCCCAAGCTCATTCACTTCCATTTCCATGATTGTTTTGTCCATCTAATTTAATTCTTGGTTAAGGTGTTCCCTTATTCTTAAATGTTTTATTTACATTCCCAAACTTTTCGTCTAACAAGTCCCTCACGATTTATCTCATAACCCATTTAAACCCCTTCCGACATAAACTCATGGAGACTCCAGACATGTGATAAACCCCCTCCCAACCCAATCCACCCTTTCGAGGGGTGAGTTAGGGGAATGGGAGGGAGGGGGTTTAACAGCCACTTGTCCCATTTAATAGTCATCGTAATGGTTTTGTGATGATAGGCGTTTAAGTGGGCTATAGGGGTAAATGTGAGAGATCTATTTCAAAAAAAAAAAAGTTTGGGATGCAAATGAGTTGGAAAAACACAAATGGGTTTTTTGCACATTTACCCTTTAATTCTTTAATCCTCTTTTTAACTTATATATAATCTCACGACTTTAAAACGGGTAATATATTTCACATTGAGAATATGGATATGCAATTGCTCTTAAACACGCTATATCGTTTCGATTAAGATGCATGATCTGTATGTCCTTTGCACAAAGAATTGTTTGGATGTCTAGTGCCATTTAAATCTGGACAATTGCACTTTTTAATTTCTTTCTGTTTTTTTCAGATATTATTATACAAGGTTTTATTTAATAAATTTAAGTGAATTTTTATGTTTGCCTTATTGTCTTAACAATGCCACACCAGTGTTTCTGTTTCTACTTACATTTCTGGGCGCGGCTGTTTTTGAAAAGTATGATGATTGGAATAAAGTTCATCCCCTTGCAATGGACAATATCGTAATGAAAACTACAATCCTACAGTATTTGTATATTGTACCATAGTCATAATTCAAAGAAAAATACAGCAATCAGATGCATGATAATCTCATTCTTTCATACGATATCAAGTTCTTGAGCTGAACCCTTATTGTGATTTTAATGTTCTTAATCCTGATTAAATCTTTTGTTGGCTGCTACTTATATATCATCCGAATCGATGGTTGGCAAAAAGGTGATAATGAACTAGCATGAGCCATTTTATAGCTTTGAGTCTTTGTGTTATTTTATAACGAATCTTCGATATAACTTATTTGAAAAGAATCCTTATTTCTTCTGTTTTTATCCCTTTGCCTTTGTCTTTAATTTCTGACACTCGTTTGTGATGGTAAAGAAATTTCTTAGAAAAAACCTCATGGACAGGGAGAGGACCTTATATACTAGTTTAAAATTTAAATTTAAATATTAAATTTTTACCACTCTTCATCAAGGATGCAACCCAAGCCAATTAATTATATTATTTTATTTTATTTATTAAATCTTCTTTATCACTTAGGTCATGTATAAAAAAAAAAAAATTTACACTTTTGACCTTTCATTCAATTGGTGCAACACATCAGAATAAATATTTACCTTAATAAAGACCACTGTTCGTGATTCAACTTTTTTAGTACAAAGATTAAGTAATTTAAGTTTTACAAAATTTACAATTGTGGGTTTTTGCCCCGATACCCGCATTCTTATTACATTTTAGTTAAGGCAAAAAATCTTATCACTCTTGATTTTGATTCCTTAGATATAGTAGGGAATTTTTTTTCAAAAAATCAGGTCCACTGGCCATAGCTAAATTCACCCCCGTTGAAGATCATGTTTTGTTTTTTGTTGTTCTCCATAGCATTGTAATTTATATATGCATTGTGCTAAAGTAATAAATTTAAGTGAATTTGATGTTTTTTTATTTTTTATATATCTATTCATTTTACATTACATCATAGTATTTGTTCTTCACAAATTTGTTTTCATCGAAAATCAAACCCTGGATCCCTCCTTCCTTATATCTATCACCATTTAAGCTAGGTCTGATTGGCAAGTGAATTTTATGTTTATACTATTAAATGTATAACAAGATGAGAAGTGAGCCTTCAATGCTTATGCGGATTGCCAAGATGACACGAGAATAGGGATGCTAATGAGACAAGACAACTAGCGAGCTACTTGGACTCGACTCGATCAAAACTTTGAAAGAACTCGGCTCGTGAGTGAGCTTCTGGACTCTGAGTGCTAATGTTTGAATGAGTAACTCGACTCAAAAAGATCACGAGAAACTCAAATTTTTTTGTATAGAAAATTTTATAAAAAAAATTATATCTCTACTCTTTAAGTGACGACATAAATAATATATTCTATTTTTATTCATAAAAATCATAACTTTTTATTATTTATTTAGTTATAATAATACCAAACTAGCCGAAGCTATACTAGCTCAATTCGAACTCATTTTCAAGCTCGAAATGGGAGTCGCCCGAGCTCGAGTTTTTGAGTCTCAAGCCAGCCCAAGCAGCTCGGTTCTTAACTCGCATCATTAGCACGCCTACACGAGAAGACAAATGAAACTAGGGATATTTTTTGAGACGCACAAGATTCTTATAAAGCAAACATGAATAGTTAATAACTAAACAAGCTAAAAAAATTATTCATGTTTACTTTATATGAATCTCGTGTCTCCCAAAATATTTAGGACAAATATTAGAGAAAAAAGGAAAATTTATTAATTAACTAATAAGATCAACCAATTAATGGTTACCTCTTTGGTTAAGACTTTCATTGCTTTAAAATCCAAACAAGTACTAGAGTGCAAACAGGGTGGAATAAAATTTGCTTTTGGTGAACAGAAATTAAAATGAATATTAATATTTAAAATAATTATAGTATTAAATAAGAAAAGTTCATACCTTAATTTTGTTTTTTCCTTGTAGCCAAAGACTCGTATAGCTGAAATTCTATTTCCAAAAAGGCTATATTTGATTTATTTAAACAAATATCCAAATTAAGGAAATTTAATTTAAAACGCACAATAAAAACTTAGGCCTTGTTTGATAAAATGAAAAAATTAAGTGTTGAATTTTATAAGTATTGAATCTGAACTGTAAAAACTGTTTGATAAGTTACTAACAATTAAACGTCAGCATAAATATTATTCATAACCTGTAAATACCGACACGAAAATTACGATTTTATATATTTACTTGTATTATCATTAAATTACATATTATCCAAAAAAAAAATAAATGTAGCTTTCTAATAATATTTTATTTTTCACTACAATTATTAATTATTGTAAATAACATGTTTAAAAAATAACCAATAGAATCTAAACTTTTTAAAACTATCCAAACTAACCAAGAGATATTTGCAAAATATTATATTATTTATAAGGGTTTTTTGGTCCAATTTATTTTCATTTAAATTTTTTTTTGACCGTATTCTACATTCCACATTAAGTAGGTCTTTACCTACTTATAATTTTTAACAGTTTTTTATTTAAAATTTTCAATTAAGAGCTTCCTAAAATTTTGTTATCAAACATATTGAAAAATTAAAATCATTGAAAATTTTCATTTTCAATGGTTTGAAAATTTTCAATAGTTTATCAAATAGTCAAGTATAAAAAATTAAATTTTATTTTGAATAAAAGTAAAATCAATTTTTTTTTAATAAAAGTGAAATGCGGAGATTTTAATATCATCTCATTAATTTTAATAAATAAAAATTAAACAAAAGAAAGGACTTGACCATCTGAAGGTTGGTAAAATTATTTATTTTCCTTTAGACGGGAGATAAAAACTTAGAAAACCTATATCTTCACACTGTTCTCAATCAGTGTCCCCTTTCACTAATCTTAATCAGAGCATGGGCCGAGTCCGACAAGCAAGATAAAGTTGGATTCAAAATTTGAGGGTTGAGTTTGAAAAATATCAAAAGCTCGAATAGAACTATTACTGGGCCCGACAGTTCTAACCCATTCTGGTTGAGCGAGCCATCTGGTCAGCCCGATTCTCGTTTTTTTTTTTTTTTTAATTTTATTGATTATATATAAATATAAAGTTATTCGGGCTTTTCATTTTGGCTAAAACCCAAAAGCTCCCTTCCTACATCGCCTTCATCACAATCCAGTTCTCCTAAGATGGTCGACACACTTTTCCTGTAACATCGATCTGAGCTTCTCCTCCGGAAAGGCCATGAAAGTGGAGGAAGATTCTATGCTCGAAGAAACCGAAAGCTTTTCCTCTTCTTCTTCGTCTTCGACAAGTTCAACAAAGTTGAAGGTGAAGATCTTCACCACGTTCGGTAACTACAAAAAAGGGGAGGAGGCTTTTAGTGAAGAGTTGATCCACCATCTCAAATCCAGAGCTACAGAGCTCTTACTTAGAGAAGAATGGAACGAGTTCGTATAAGCATAGTCCCTTATACGATCTCATATCTGCTACACAATGGGCAGACTCTGTTTGATGTTCTCCCACTTATCAGCTACGTAGTTCGCCTTCCATCGGGTCAGTACCTCAATCATTGGTGCTTCTTATCGAGAAACCGAACGCTTCCGCGACGACATTCACTCGGCAGGCTCACACTCCTACAAGATTCACCTGCTACACCTTTCGTGCACCTGATAACCTTCCGTATAGCCCTCTTCCACAACGTGACCTAATTCTTAATGAAAACACCAATTATAGGTGCAACTGTGCCCACCGAGAGCCTCCAATCCAAAAGACTAGTCAATAGGTGGGAGAACTCATCGCTCTTTTAGCATTCACTTCACACTCTGCAACTCAACGCGATCGTGATTCATTCCATACCCCTCGAGAAACCATCATTCGTGACCCGTGATTCACTCTGGGTGGCTCACATTCTTGCTAACATTCACTTTGGGTCCACCTTTGGTGCACCGAGTAGCCCTCTTCTAAATAACCCTTTCCTTGGTAGCCCTCTTTCGCTACGTACCGGCTCTCAATGAAAGTATCAATGATAGATACCCAAGCCCGATAGAATAGCTCAATCCAAAAGACTACAAATTTCTATTAGGCTGGGAGTAACCCACTGCTTTAAATACCACTCTACTCTTTGTATAAACCGATATTGGATCGTATCAATCCCTCTTCATCTTCTCTATCTCTCTCTGAGAACACCGCATCTCGCATACCCATCAACGCCTCGATCATCTCGTCACACTTCAAAATCTTGCTTCTTTATTATTATTTTCTTTATTAAAGGTATCCCATCTGTTTTCATTCCTGAAAACTTTAAGATGTCTCATATAACAAGCCACATACTCATTTTGCTAAAGTTGGTTTTTTTTTTTCTTTCTGTTTCCTCCTGTACCTTGTTATGAAGATCATGAGATTGAATACTCTCCTTGTATTTTATTTTTTATTTTGATTTTTGGTCCAAATACAAACAATATGGTGTGATGGTTTGATTGATGTAGGAATAAAATTATATAAGCAGAGAAAAGAAAAAAAAAAGAAAAGGAAATGTTAATCCAATGGTGACAAGAACATGCATAGAAGAAAGAATTAAACATGGAGAAAAAAAAAGAGTTTCATTTATCAGCAAATGACTTATTTCATTTACAGTTTTTGGAGGAATTGTTGGCTAGGATGAACGTGCAGGGGCTCTTTACCTTTAGCAAAATTAATTTTTAATATTTTGATATAAATATTAAAATAATTTTTATTGATTTTAATTATATTTTGCATTGGGACAATCAGATTTGAAATTTTAATTTTAATTACTTAACTTTAGTTTTCATTATTTAAATTTTTTTACATATAAATACAAAATGAAGCTTTTAAAATATAAAATATAAAATTTCATTTTCAATTCGCTTTAACCCATTTCCAGCCATAACACAATGTGACCTGGTTGTTAGTCAGTAAATGATGGCCTGACCCATTTTGGCCCATGACCCAAGTTGACCGGACCATTTTTGGCCTAAAGCAAGAGTGGACCAAGCCAGCCCATTATAATTTGACGGATTCTCGAATGGATTTCTCGAATAAAACGGTTACAAAAAAAGGTAGTATGATTAAGGATTTTATATTCGATTGTTAATATTATAATAGACTAATAATATATAAGAAAAAAAAAATTCGAGGGCGTCAACATTATAATTTTTTTTTAAGGGATAAAAAAAAAGAGTTATAATTTTTATTTTTATTTTTGGTCAATTGACACTCCATAACTACACGTAGATCCGTCCCTGACCACAGAAGAATGCCCGAGTCACTGAGATAGCTTAGGAACAAGTGCAAGGCAGTTCGAGTTGGCTAACTACTTTGTAAGAACCACATGCTTTTAAACTTCTACAAATTCAAAAGAAATTCCATTCATTTAGCACACTCAAGAACTATATGCTTTCTTCTCTATCCCAACTACAAGAATTCATAGTGCGGAAGCAGAAGCGGGTGCTTATGTTTGTTGAGCGATCTTGTGTCTTCAATGCTTCAGGCCAAAACTAGAATCTAAGTGTGCAAATCACGGTACAAACACCTTTTTACTTTGTTTGAATGATCATGAAAAAATAGAGCGAATCGAGGAGTATGATTTCTATGTTTATAGATTCTGATACACACCCTCTCACAGCATCCCTTGGATGTTGTCTTATGGGTCTCGGGTTGGGTCGAGTCCACCAGGGTGACCCATGCCCATAACCTAACACTAACACACAACTACATCAAGACCCATCACCCTCTTGGCATGCGGCTTCCTCTTGAACTACAAGAAGATATGACCCTAGCAGGCTTTAATTTTGAAAAAGTTTTAACAAATTGATGAAGGTTAAACTACCGACTCTCCTAAAAACTCGATTTTGTAGAATTTGTATTTAATTTGAATATTATACTTCATACCTCCTCGACGTGAGATTCGTAGCTGGCGTTCAACCTTAAGACTATTAAACTTTGTGCTCTCACGCTACGTTAAACGACTAACTCTCCTAAAAAATTTAAACTTGGTAGATTGGATTTAATACTTAATATTATGGCTTCATACTCCTCTCTCATTAAAATAAGGATTCAGAAGCAGAGAGGCTCACTCAAGACCACAACCTGCCTCTAATACCACGTTAAACGACTAACCTCCTAAAAACTCAAACTCAGAATTTGGGGATTTAATACGAATATCATATTTCACAATGAAATAATAATAATTTGGGCGTAAATCTAGCCAGACCACGACAAATGAATGAAGGAGGAAATGCAAGAGCTTTACGCAGACGCTACATCTCACACGACATTTTATAAACTTCCTGAAGACTATATAAATACGAAATCTTCCAACTAATGTGACGCGAGATTTCAAAGCCGCGGCGCCTAATCGACCAAAAGCCAGACAATATCTATACGACGTGACCTGACGGTTACAAAGTAACTCCTTAATAACTGTTTCTGCAATTACACTCAAAAATTCCAAATGATCATCCTCCCTTATTGTGAGGGTTACAGTAACAACATTCTCTAGACCACAAAGTGCAAGAAAATAAATCATTGACATTAAAAATCAGTAACGTGGGAATCATGAAGGGTCAATAAAATCCACTCTCTTTCATAATCGACGTCCATTGACTTCGTGGATCCCACCCTTTTACAGCAGAAAGTGCCCCAAAGAACGAATAACTGCTCTAATACTATCAGCATAACCACTTTCGATAAAACTCACCCTTAAAAGTTATTTATCAAAAGAAAGTTAAGCTCAAAATGGTAATAAACCACAAAATCGAACCGTAACTTAGCGATATGGGACTTAGAAAGAGTCATTACAGATTTTGAGTGCAGTACAAGGGACAGTAATTTTCAGTCCCTTCCACAAAGCTGCAATGTCAAGAAAATCAAAGTGCCTCCAGAAGGGGAGAAACATAGGATCCCCTTCCTATAGAGTAAATCAACAGTAAAAAATATGAAAATCCTGTGGATTTCCATTTCATATTGGTCTATTTTGAACATCAGGCGCATTCATTGGTGTCTGCTGGGGCCTCAGGATCTTTCCAGTGGTTTTAGTAAAAGTTTCAGTAATGCTCTGTTTGGAACCTAGAAAATACTAAGAAAATGATTTTCTTATATTTGGTTTCATAGTGAAAAATATTAAAGAAAATCAATTATAATCAAAAATTACATAGCTTTTAATTTCTTAATCCTTGTATAAAAGATAGAAACAAATAAAATGAAGCCAATAAAACATATGAATGTTAATTTATTGCTTTAAATCGATTTTTCATTTTCTCCACTTTTCCTCTCCATTTTCTTTTCCTAAGACTTCTCTCGCTTCAAACGAGCCTAACATTTGCACTCCAACATTGTGAATAGCACCCATATTTGAAAGAAGTCCCAATGACAGTGAGACTTACCTGAAAGTGTCACTTGAGCCCTTGCTGAACACCTGAGACACAGACCTGCTCATCGTTTCTTCTCCGCTCGGCACAAATTATTGGCCTCGTCGATCCTGGAAACTTAAATTAGTTGAGTATGCAAACAACAAAAACAAAAACATCGACATGCTCTAAGATTACAGAAATCAAAAGCTTATAGACAATGAAAAGGAAAGATATAGACAGGCTCATCAATCAGTTTCCAAGATGAAAGCCAGAACATTTTCATTCAAAATGTCAAAGTTGCTTACATACTCGATAAGATTTACACATTGCTGGGGTTCAATCCTGCAAAAAAATTTGAACTCCCAGTCATTCCCCTGCTGATACAATGAAAGACCATGCCTGTAATCAAAGTTTGGCATTCTTCTAGGAAACTTCTTCGATCTCGGTTAAGGCTCTATCATCCTTCCGGCTCTCCTGTCTAAAAGGGAAAGCAGACGGAGGCCTATCTACAGAAAGTGTGCCTTCTAATACCTTAACTACCTCTCCAATGGAAGGTCGTAAGAATTGGCTGATTTGCATATTCACAAAGCTATCCTCGCCACTCTTTCTACTCCTTCTCGCTCCTCACTGTCCTTCAGTTTTTGTTCTTGATTCGCCTTTTCAATGAAGTGGTGCAGCTTGTCCTCGTCGACATCCCTCTGGCACATTACAGTTTGCAGCAGCATTACTCCAAAACTGTAAATGTCTTTCTCTGAGGGAGACTCGGAAGAAGAAGCAGGCTCGTCCTGGAGTAAACTCTGAAGTCCAAAATCCATCAACTTAGGGACTAACTTCTCGTCAAGCAAGACATTCTCCAGCTTCATGTTTCCATGAGCAATGCATGTTTGGCACTCTGTGTGTAAATAAGCGAGGGCCCGTGCAATTCCAAGGGCGATATCAAGCCTCTGCGGCCAATCCCTTTCGTTTTGGTTCCGTTTCGTGCTAAAAAGCCACTTATCCAGAGATCCATTTGAGATGTGCTCATAAAGCAAAAACTTGTGTTCATGCTCAAAACAAAATCCCTTCAGTGATACAAGGTTTCTATGGTGAGTGCTGCCTAAGGTTGAAGCTGCAACCCGGAAATCCTTTTCGGATGCAACTACATGAGTTAGCATCTTGGCAACTACTGGTGTTTTGTTTGGGAGTGCACCTTTAAACACAGAGGGTCCAAGCCGAGTTGCGAAATTGGCAGTCAGCTCCTTTATCTCTTCAAAGGATAATCTAATAAGAACACTGTAATGAGAATTCATCTGAGCATCCTTCCCAAAGGGGATTCTTGCCTGAGCCTTGATTTTCCGTCTCCTATGGATAAACCAAAACACAAACATCTCCGTGCTCAGAAAGCCGACGACAGTTACTAGAACTATTAAAGC
Source organism: Tetrastigma voinierianum (assembly GCA_016808115.1). Taxonomy (NCBI): domain Eukaryota; kingdom Viridiplantae; phylum Streptophyta; class Magnoliopsida; order Vitales; family Vitaceae; genus Tetrastigma; species Tetrastigma voinierianum. The sequence continues at coordinate 54,246 of JAEQBH010005146.1, read as the reverse complement.
AATGGCTGCCACTAATTTCTTACTATGAGCAAAGTATCTTTTGGATGACATTTGAATTGGCCCTGAATTACCATGGGGATTAGCACTGTGAGTTAAAACTGCCTGAGGGACCAAACACACCTTCAAGAATGAAGTTCCGGGGACAGAAGGATTCCTGTACCCGCTAATAAAGCTTGTTCTTTTGACTCTGCAAAGACCCGAGCCATCATTCTTTGAAGTCACGGCAATGCAAGTAGTATCATTGGAGCAGTACTCTTTACAAGCTTCCTCACTTAACATGATGTCAACATCTTGCGGGGGATAGAGACCGTAAAGGACTGTCTGTTTTAGTACCATCATGCTTGTATTCATTTTGCAGTTCCCCAAATCCACCATTCTCCTGCACCCAGAACTACCCGAATCCATCCCATTCGAGCCAGTTCCCGAATTCAAAGAATCATCATACAGACAATCACAAACAGGTCCAGTTGAATTGTACCCGCATACACTATACAGACCACAAGAACCAAACACATTGCATTGGTCCTCAACTGCCTGCCACCCTACTCTCCATGCCCGAACAGCGTTATCCCAGGAGTAAATTCTCAAGTTCCCATCAGAATCAATCCTAAGATGCCTCCAAACCAGAGAAGGGACCAAATCCTTACTATTTGGACCAAACAGTTCTATTAGCCTATCAAACAGTCCTAAAACCCATTGATTCAAATTCGCTTTCTTTAACAATAACAGAGGAATTCAACTCAGCATGACTCCTCCAATATGTCACATTGTTCTCCCACACCAGGGCAAGCTCGCCGGACCGGCTAATCAAGAAACTATAGTAGCTTGAGATTGATTTTGTTGAAGGAGCTCTAAGGGATTGAGGGAAATGGAGTGATTGACCAGGAAGAAGAGTGCTTGTGGGGCTATTAAAGCTCTCCCAAAGCACTTCTTCTCCAATGCCCATAAGCACCAAATTCCCATTACCCAAAAGGGTAGCTTTTTGAACACCCAAACCATATGTATTACTACTCCATCGAATCAACCCATTAGGGTTTTCAACAAGAACAAGCCTCCCATCCATGGAAAGCCTGAGTGTGGAATTCTCAGAAACTCTAAGCCCCCCACCAATGGTCCAAACAGGCTTATTTCCGGCCCTAGCTCCTAAGTTATACCCAATACCAACCACAAATCCATCAACTTTCTCACACCCTTCCCAGAATCCAAACGCAAAAACCCCATTCTGAGACACCCAAATCCGACTCTTTATCAAACCCAGAAACCTCAAAACCCAAGAGGAACAGAAACCATTGGAACCACATCACAAAACCCACAAATTGCAAAACCCAGTAGTGAAATCACAGCCAAAACAGAGCTCTTACCTCCAAAATGCCTGATGGGTGTCTCAGAACAGAGCTTACTTCCCCCCACCACACACATTTCAGCAGCAAAATGGGTAATTTGGGGAAGAAAAACCAGTGGTGCCACAATGAGGAACAGTGGGAAGTATGAGCGTAGGTGCAGTAGATGGGGGTGAGCTGGGGTTTGGAGTTTTGAAGTTTGAAGTTTGAAGCTCAGAGGTGTGGATAAAAAGTCATGAAATAGAGGTTGAAAGTGGGATAAAAAGGTGCGTAGTTTTGTTGGTACAACTTTTCATAAGAGAGAGAAAGAGAGACCAGTGAGCCAGTGACTGACTTTGAATCTTGGAAACCGGATTTGAGTGCAAGGGGAAGCAACCAACAAAAATCGAAACTTTTTTTTTTGTGAAAATTGAGGTAATGCCATGCCTTTCCTCCACTAACAGTTTATTATACTCTGAATTTGTGCTATTCTATTGATATTTGATAATAGCTTCCCTTTCTAATGGCACCTTTTTTCTAATATGTTTATTAAAATAATCCTAATTTATTGCTTAAAACTATAATTAACAACTAACTTCAAGTTTAAAATCGTAATCAACAGTTATAATTTTAACTTACAAAAATTTAAAATTATAGTCACCAATTACGTTTAATATAAAAAATTTTAAAATTATAATATATCAACTACTACGGTTTGAATAAAAAGACATTAATTTGATTTTTTTTTCTATATTAACATTTTAAAAATATATATTATTTTGACAAAACTCTTTTTTTTTCCAAGGAAATGTATTGACAAATGATACCATCCAATGCTCATCTGTAAGACATAAAAGACTTCCAGGGACATGCCTTACTTTTCAAACCACACTTATGAAATTAAAGAAAAATCAATCCTACCATCACACAAAAAATACTAAAATTTAGTAGATTTCTTTTATTAATCGTGGGTGTCCAAGACAAACTTAATGGATGACGACTGCAAAGCGGATCTAAGATTTTATATTTGTGGATAATATTATATAAGAAAATAAATTGCGTAATTCATAAGTTATCATATTTATCATTTGATACGTTATGTACCAAATAAAAATTAAAAAGTTGAAAATATTTTTTATTCTTTGAAATGATCAGTTGTAATTTTTTGGAAGTTGAAAATTTAGAAGGTGGTTCCAACATATTGATATCTACTGGAATTTAGGATTGTAGCTAATAATTTTTTTTAAATAACAAAAAAAAGGGCTTATAAAGGGTTTGTTTGTCTTAGTTGACACCGCATTGTAACACGTAAATCCGTCTTTAAAATTGATAGATATTGGGATTTAGGATTTTAGCTAATAATTTTTTTTAAAGAACAAAAAACGATTTATAAATTGTTTTTTTTTTGTCTTAATTGACATCCATTGTAACACGTAAATCCGCCCTTGATGATTGGGTAGTAAATAGTAATTGAGATAAATTCTTAAAATCTATGTTAAATTTAATATATTTTTAGACATAAATGATATTGTTTTCTTTTACTTCTATTCATTTTTCATATTTTTTATTCTACAAAAATGATCTCAGAGAACCCTTTCCCACCTCTTTTAACACTCTGAGTCAAACCTCCAAAGTTGATAGATATTACACTTTTATAAAATCCCAAAAAATATATATTTGGATTATAAATAAATCCAAATAATATGGTAGATGTTTTTTTGTAATTCTTGGTACATAAGTGGGTAATGTCTCAGTGCCTCTTGTTGATAAGATAAGGTGGTTTTTTAGCTAACAAAAATGGGCAGATGCAGCCGCCATAAATTGAAAATCTCCAACACTTTTGGATTTAGTCCATATAGCTCAAAAAATATGGGGATTTAAATTTATGGGAAATACTTGGGACATTTATCCCAAAAAATAATATAAAAATCCTCATTACAAAATGTTAAGAAATAATTTTAAATCTATTGTATTTTGGAGTATTTTTAAAGATATATTTTCTAAAATTTTGAAAATTTTATATTTACTTTAAAGTGTTTTTTTTTATAAATATTTTCTAAAGCTGTAAATTATTATTATATTTGTTTTTTGTTAAAGAGACATTTTCTAAAATTTCAAAGACATGAATTTAAACTGCGATATTTTAAAGTTTCAGGTACCATGGGATTTGATATCAAAAATATCTTTTAAAAAAACACCTTTACTTTTTTGAATTTTTATCCTACTCGAAATACTTTAAATGAAGAAAACTATATTAAAATTAGAATTATTTTTCAAACCATGCTTTTTTATATTTATTTTTAATTTTTAAATTATGTAATGGAGGTGAGAAATGGTGGTGGTGGTGGTGGGGAAGAGATTTTTTGAAGTTGGGGTGGTGAGGATTTGTGGACAAATTGCAACAGTGGGGGAATGGGAAAAGGACAAAGGCATTCCAACAGTGACTGTTGTTGATCTATGTGACACTCAGCTTTATTGTTGGAAAGATGTGTCTGTTTTCATAATCTTCAAGTGGATCTCCCATCTCTACTTTTTTTTCCTTAAAAAAAAAAAAAAAAAAATTATAATCATATGTGCGAATTTGTGATGAGACCTTGAAATTAATTACAGGGTAAACTTTTATTGGCCCTACGAGGACTTGAATCAATGATTCGAGCTAATTTTTACGTAACTCGATTAATCTTAATGGCGCCTTTAAATAAACGATTTTGAAAGAGACTTCACGACTGGGCTGATCGACTCAACCACGATTATTTACGAAAGAAACCCACGCCAAACCAATGATCTACAGCTAATCCTACATTAACTGCACTAATCTCACTTGTGCTCAGAATTAAATCTACGCACACTTAATAACTCCTGGCGACTAAATTTCAACCACCCATCATTTCAGAAACAAACCCACGTGGCTCGAAACCAACGACCTGCGCCACTACGAAATCGACTAATCTCACGGCGCTCAAATAAACGAGATTTAAGCACTTCAGCGGCTTCGCGATCCAACTCAACCAATTATCATTAGAAAGCAAATCCATGGGACTCGGCCAATGATTCAGGCCAATTTATGCGCAACTCGACTAATCCTATGCCTTCAAATTAACGATGTAAATCTCTAAATCTACTTAAAGAGAATTCGAATCAACGTTCATCATGAGCAAACCTACGACTCAAACCAACGATTTGTGCTCTAACTCATACAAGAATCCTCGATTAATCCCACGAGACCTTAAAATTAATGACAGAACTCTAACGGCCTCAGCCGACTCAAACCAACGATCACGGGAACAACCCACGGGATGTAAACCAATGATCCAGTCTTTAATCGCGCAGAATCACTATTAATCCTACGGCGCCTCAAATTAACGATGATAAACATCTAAGAATCTTGGGGGGCGGATCCCAAACCAATTATCACAGTGAGCAAACCCTATGACTCGAAACTTCAAATCCATCTGTGCCAACTTTTGCAAAGAACTTGACTAGTCCTATAAGACCGAAATTAATAACTGCAGAATCTCTGTTTACTAATGATACGAATTCTCTAATCAATGATTATTACAGAGCAAACTCAAAGCTTAACCAACTTAACTTTTCCTTAGGATTGATGCCCATCTATACTTCCGCATCACACTCATTTATAAAAATATTCATATCTAATTCAAGGTTTCTATTATATTTATATATATTTTATGAAATGTATAAATTCCGTTAACTTTATAAAAATAATAAATTTTTTTAAAAGAAAAATAATAACTTTATAAAAAAAATTGTTCTTAAATAAAAATTTTTAGTATTAGAAACAACTTTAAAAAATTTGTCTTGAAAATAAATTGATTTTTATAACTAAATTTGAAATGTCTTCATGCTTTTTAAGGGTGTTTTGAAAATAATTTTAAAATTTAAAATGCACTTCTAAAACTTGATCATTTATAAAATACATATAATATATTGAGAGAAAAAAAAAAACTAATTGAAAACTATTTTTTATAAAATTATATTGAAATATATGTAAAAATATAGAAAATATGTTAAAAATAATTCAGATTATGTACTTTAAAACACTTTGCAACAAAAACCTATATTATAAATCATTAACTTTTTTCTTAAAGAAGTAAAGATTTTTTTTTTATCAAAAACTAATTTTTATATTAAAGTATTGGACACAGATTTCACGAATTTTTATATTGTAAGTAGATTGTAATATAAAAGCCAAAGAAAAAAAAATATTAATTAAATAATAAAATGACTTTGAATTTTGAATTTTGTTTGGAAGCCAGATGACCCCACAAAACATCATACCATATCAAAATTATTGCAGGTCATCATCATTCCCTCGTTACTTCATATTCTTCATAGGTTATAATTAAGATTCCTTTTCACCTTTAACGGTACAAAAACTTTTCACTTTTCCCCACTGTTAAAAAACATAAAAGCGTTTTACTTCCCACTTCAGATTACCTTTTTTCTCTTTTGTTTTTTTTTTTTTTTTGAAAAAATGATTATTTACTTGGATAGCCAATATGAAAATATGAAAAAATAATAATAATAAAATACGAAGAACATATTTGGTTCATAATTTTTTTTTTTTGAATATAGAAAACAATTGAATAACGATACTTCGGTTTTTTAAAGGCAGCTTAAGTTGTGTTTGGTTTACTCATTTTGAAAATATTTTTGAAACGATTTTTAAAAGCGAAAGAAAACAGCATTGGGGGCTGTTGTTTTAAGTATTGCTTTTTGTTTTTATAATGAAAACAGTTTTTATAAGATATGAATCGCTGCGCTAACATAGTTTTAACTTTGTGATTTCCAAGCTATTCTCCCAGAAACGAGCCCATAGTTTCAAGGCTCAAATCCAACTTGGGTCGGCCCGACTATATGAATATGCAAAGAATGATAACAACTTTCAAAGAACATCAAGGGGTTGTTTGATTAATGTTTTTGAAAAATTTTATTGTAAACAATTTTTGAAAACACGGATAACACTATTTTGGGGACTCACTGTTTTCCTTGTTTTCCTTGTTTTTTAGAATAAAAAACTATTTTCAAAAATAGATACCAAAATGGTGTTTTTTGTGTTTTCAAAAACTACTCTATAAACAAGCCCATAGTTTCACAAACAAAATCTAACTTAGGTCAGCTTTGTATATAAATATGCAGCGAAACGATTTTAAAGAGCATAAGGCCTGTTTGATTTTCACTTTTTAAAAAAAATATTATTGAAGCGATTTTGAAAATATAAGATACTTAGTAGTTTCGAGTTCCTTATTTTGTGATATGGGTTTTAGAATGACAGGTTTTTAAAAAACGTAGATAAACGTGGCTGTGGTGTTATTCGTGTTTTCAAAAATTGTTCATCAAACAGTCCCATAGTTTCAAGGCTCAAATCCAACTTGAGTTGGCCCAACATATGAATATGCAAAAAATAATAACAGTTTTCAAAAAATACTTAGGGCTTATTTGGTTCTTGTTTTTTAAAATTTTATTGAGAACAATTTTTAAAAACACAAAGAACACTATTTTGGGGACTTAGGTGGTGTTTGTTTTTTTTACTTAATACTGAATATAACTTTTGAGCTTGTGTTGAATAGTCTTAATAGCGTTAAGTATTAAATTTATTTATTTTAATATTGGTAGTAGGGTTTAGGGATGTCGACGAATGGATTATTTTGAGTTCGATCGGCGCCATTTCTTGCGGCATGTTTAATTTAATTTAATCGGGTTTTTTAACGGGTTTGAATTTATTTTTACCGAATCAAAGACGGAGTTCAGTATTATTCTTCTTTGTAGCCAGAAAAATTAAAAAATTTCAAAAAAATGGCAAAATGTTAATAAAAATAATAAATTGTCGGGTTTAAGAAAGGCCCAGAAAATTCTACAGATACCGGATGATGGCAATTTCTTGGCCAGATTAAATTCGTTTGTAAATAATGAAGTATAAAAGTTTTGTCGGGTGCGAGACAAGCGGAAATTTCAATTACGGGTGATAAATTGCTGAGTATTTATAGGGACGAGATTTGCATGAAAATCTGAAAGTTAAAAAATGGCTTGAAATTTTAAGTTAAGTTTAAAATAGTGGCCAGAAAAGAATTAATTGTTTCGGGCGACGGACCCGAGATGAAGCAATATGAACCGTATAATAAAAAATAATAATAATAAGCGCTCAATTATATTTTAAAATAATTTTTATTATTTTATTTTATCTTTAATATAAATAATAATTATTATTATTATATTTTTAATAAATAATTTATAAAAATTCATAATATTTTATTTTTATGAAAAATATAAATTTTAATATAATAAAAATAAAGTAAATATAAAAAAAATAAAATTAAAAAATAAGCAAAATAAAATGTAAACGGGCGAGTTTGGGAATTTTCCCATCTAAAATGCAAATGCTGTTAATTTTTAAAATGGACAAGTTTGAGAATTGAAAAAAATAAAATGAGTCGAATTCGGGATCGGATGCCCCGTCCCCCAAGCCTTCGCGTTGTCGTCGCAGTAGTGTATATTCTTGCATTTCTTTTTTGTTGAATGATGATTGAGTTTTCTTATTTTTATGGAAAATGACTTTTGAATAGAAAAAGCGAAAATATTTTCAGCTTTCCTATTTAAACTTTTGAAAAATTTATTGATAAGTCGTGAAAATTTTAAAAAAGCAAGCAGAAACTAATGTTGAAAATTTATTTGAAACTACGCATTAAGTCGAAAAAACAAACACAGTATACATTTGTTTCTTGTTCTTGCTTTGTTTTTCGGGGCAAAATAGTTTTAAAAAACGAGGATCGAACAAAGTTCCGAAATAGTGTTTCACCGTATTTTTATATTGCTATCCAAACAGGCTCATAGTTTCAAAGTTCAAATCCAACTTATATGAATATGCAAAGAATGAAAACAATTTTCAAAACGCGAATACTGTTTGGTTGTATTTTTAAGCATGTGCGAAAATAATGTTTGAAAGCGAGAAACTGTCATTTAGGATTCTCTGTTTTCCTTGTTTATGATAACAGAAAACTGTTTTCAAATTCTATATCCAAATATGCCCTAAAATTGTGTTTTCTGTTCTGTGATTGCAAAAACTATTATCCAAACAGGCCCATTGGGCCGGCCCAACTATTTGAATATGAAAGGTAGCCAACCTGACCCATCGGATCCCTGCAAGGAGATACTGACAGTGACAGTAGAAGTTCCGAACCAGCTCCGTCGCTGCAAGGATCTTTGTACACGCGCCGTTGACGCCTCCTCCGCCTCCGCTGAGAGATCGCGAATTGGTTCTATCCCTCTCTAGTATGTCAAATTTTCTATGGTTTTCCCACCTATTCTCTGCAACCAAACAGCCTGTGAATGGTGGTTTATGAAATGTATTGAATAAAAGTTATTTATTTGTTTGTTTATTTGGGTTTTCAGTTTTAGCATTTAGGTTTAGATCATGAATACGATTGTGAATGGCTTAATTTTTCTGTATTTTCCGTATTTGACTGTAGCAAACCCGAAACCTGTTGAAGGTTCATTTCTTGCTGAATAGAATCTATATGCTATAGGAAATGGATGAACTTTAAGCATTCGGGTTAACAAATTCGAGTGCATGATGGGATCAAAATTAATTCAGGAAAAAAAGATAAAAGGACCTCTAAAACATGGTTTTAGTAAGCATTATATAAATGCATAAGTCTGCTATATCTCTCCGTTTGGTTGCTCGTGAATGTATCACATATACAACCCATTTGGTCGCCCTCCACCCGGGGCGGAGCCGAGGTTTTAATCCGCCACTGAAATTTGAAACTAAAGTCGAATAAAAAATTATTTAAAAAATTAATCTGATAAGATACTTTATCTAAAAGCTTTTGAACAAATATTTATAAAATATATCATGTTCAACACTAAAATAAAAATATTAATATATTGAATAAAAAAGAAATATTCTTTTGAGGATTCTTGTACTGCGATTCTTTAGAAGAATAGAATTCGTCATTGCTCGAATCGAATCAAACCATTTTATTGATTCTGTTCAATGTAGACAATCATAGAATCTGTTTGAAATCTCTTCTATTTTATTACGAATAAACGGTTTTAATAAGCCATGGCGAAAATGACGGATTACATTTGTTGCGGTGGAAGCGGAAGAGTTAAAATAAGGCGAATCGGCCCTTGTCTGATTAGATTGTAGTTTTGTGACTTATTTGTCTCAATAATGCGACATAAGCTGAGAAATGGTTGATACTTATTACGAAAACTCTCATGACAAAGTACATCACACTTATAAATGCTCCAGTTGACTTCTCCAAATAATGCATTTCTTGAGGTGCCAAATCACCGAGGATAAAACTTCTCATGGAATATAAATAAGACCGATTAAACAACTTAAAGTTGACTTTAGGTTCTAAAGCGAGCTAAGCATAAGTTCCAGCGCCCCATCATTGAATCTCTTATTTAGGCTGCAATCGCAATCCTATTGCGGCTTTAAATATACCAACGATAGTGGTGCTCAAATGCTGATAGAATCTGTTGGCATGGGCGACACGTAGCCTTTATATGACATTCATATTAGGTATCTGATATCATGCTAAGCCTGACAGATTCCACATTCGTAAGGAGTATCAAACGCCTTACCGAAGTTTGGCAATCTTTTAGTGGTGAGAGTAAGATCCATTATTTAAAATGTCCTAGAGATTTGTGTTGGGCTCGACAAAGCAAATCCGTAATCCCCATGATTTTATGCATTACATACAAGATGAATATGAAATCAAATGACCTCATCACAATTAAAGAACCACTAGCTTCTCCACGTAAAGAGTTAGAGGACCCTTCATTCACCATACTTTCAAGCACGAGTAATCTGACCTTGTATATCTATTAAGCGCAAATAGAATCAAAATGAGAACTCCAACGAGTAGTTCCGTTTCATTACAAAGAACGATTTGATTACACCTCTACGATCGCGTTCACCCATTAGCTACCATATGTGAATTTCAATAGCTTGAAGCGAGCGTATGCTCGGTATGGCGTTTAGGAGAAGCACTAACAAGTTGACAATGAAATCAATTTTGAGAAAAACGACGAATAGAAGTCTCTCTTTGACCTGACCAATGCTAGTTGTAATCGATGGAGCAAAACAATGTATAATAAGCATATGGACAATCCCTTAAGAACAGGGCTTGTAATCCATTCCATGCGCCACTCATATTGCTAGCACCATCATACCCTTGACCTCGCATATTAGAAATTTGTAGATTGTATTCGATCGAGGACGCCGGATATTTCTTTCTTAAGTGTTAAGCGGTGGTATCGCAACATGCTGTCCTTGAAAGCGCTCTCGTAAAAAACCCGGCGACATCAGCAAATCTCAGACAATAGCCATACGCTCTTTATTAGATGTATCTTTGGCTTAAATCAGGCAAAATACAAAACTTTGCATCACGATTTCCTCCGCAATTTTATTTACAGCACTTTGTTGTTAGCCATAATATGCAAAATCTCTTTCTGAATCATCGGTGATGTATACTTTGCATTTTTTGGAGCTTTCTCTAAGACAACATCATCAATACTACCATTCATTAGATCACATAAGTCTTATCATCTATGTAAATTACTGGTATTGGAAGATAAGAACATTCATCATGACCTCTAAATGCACATGCTTGTAAACTAAACCCTTAGAATACTTTCAATTGTTGCCATAAGTCGTGTAGGTTAACCCGCACTTCTTGAAGTTTGTACATTCATCACTTTATCAATATCTTTGAGTTAGGTTCATCAAAGCATCAGTAAATTCCACGACATTATTATGTGGTGAAGTGGGACCTCCGTATGCAACAAAATGAACATCTAGACCCATCATTAACTCTCTTCCCGGCTTTAAATCCTTCGAGTAGTAAATGTGGATAATGGGCCTTCTTATTTTCAAAAGCATGAAACAAAATGCTGCATCCCCTTCGAAGGAGAATACTCTAACCAAGAAAATTGCTTAAACCAAGAGCTCTGAAAACGACGATATTGTTGGCCTGATTCGGTTCGCGGGTATACGGGCATAATAGGTTGATAAGGCCCCATTTTTATATAAGCTCGTCTGATTTCATCTCTTTGATTAACGGGATGTTGCCGCATATCGAACTCGTATACCGGATCTCGTTCAAGAGAATCAACATCAATTTCAACTCTTTGAGATTTAGAAGAGTATTGGTCGTTACAATTTGAGATATCAATATTTGATGGAGAATGTTCCTCACTTGTTGATGTAGGTTCCCTTGGCTTAAAGAACGAAAAAATAGTTTTTCTTCTCTTGTTTCCTTGAGTTTCCATTATGATTTAGAATACTTTTCTACAAAAAAATTACAATGTCAAGACAATTAATTTTAGATAAGAGAATAAAACTTAGATTCTTATTTATTTTTAACAACTAACTCATCTAAAATCTTAAAGCAACCCGTTAGAGATTATAATTTATGTGATAGTGCCATTTATATTATATTATATACACACGTTACGTATACAAGTACAATTATACATAACAATCTAGTAAAAAAAATTAACTTTTTTTATTGATGTATTTTTATTGAGGCATTTTATCGAACTTAGACATCAATTATAATTAGTTAAAAAAATGCTATTATATTTTTAGCAATTATCACTATCATAAAAATAACTCAAATGTACATATATAACTATACATAACACAGTCTATACATACAGTAACAGAGAGAGAGATTTACATTGGAACATATATTATATATAAGTTATAACTACAGAGAGAGAGAGAGAGATTTATGTACCAAAGAACTGATTCTTTATATTTGTTCTTGTGAGGAGCTTGAGGCCAAAGGGCCAAGCTGGGCCAAAGTGAAGTCTTGATCGTTCTTTATTCTTGTGAAGGAATGCACTTAACGAGACGTGTGATGTGGCTAGCTGTGGCGTGAGCGAAGCTGTGAAGCAGAGAAACACAGTGCGAGCCTTTAGTATCCCGATAGCGTAGGGTTTTATTTTTGTTGGTTCAGGGTGAGGCAGGGATGTTGCGTGTTGAGGTGTAGGCGGAGCGTCAAGCAACGGGCGCATACATGAGTTGGATTAGGCTAAAATTTGGACTAGATTAATTAATACTAGTAAAAAAAAAATTCAAGTCTATCTTAGAGGTATAGCCACCGCCTTATTCTTGATTCATTGCTCCTCCGCAGCCTCATGTTTAATGGGTGAGATTGCGGGTTTTACAACTGCATTGAGGTGTTCGAGAAATGCCTGACAGGCATCCTGTAGTCTTCAGTCATGCACTTGTTTTGTGAAGAATGGTTTTCGGTACGAGGCTTTGGCGTTGTTTCTGAGAATGCAGCTTGTGGGTTCTATGAAACCCAATGAAGTTATCATTCTCAGCATGGTTCGGAGATTTCTCTCTTTGGGGGACTTGGAATTGGAAAAGTGGATTCGTGGTTTTATTGGCGGAAATGGGTTGAAATGAACAGTTTCACTGGGGATGGCTTCGGTTGATATGTTTTCCAAATGCGGGTGCCATTGAGGAGTCGATGAGAGTGTTTGATGAAATGGGTGAAAGAAATGTGTTAACATGGACTTCACTGATTGATGTGCTTGTAGTGCATGGACAGAGCCACGGTTTTCAGCCGGATCATGTTACATTCGCCAGAGTTTTAGTGGCTTGTAGTCATGGAGGTCTTGACTGTGACCACTGGCATGACTTTGAAAGCATTAGGAATGAATATGGCATGGAACCATTGCCTGAGCATTATGGTTGTATTGTATGGTTGATCTCAGCCATTGACCTTATCAAACCCTACAAATTCGTTGAGAGAAAGTCAATTAGCTTGGCTCCTCTTCCCTTTGGTGCATATAACATGGCTACATTTGTAATCTCCATTTCTGTTTGATAAAATTTGCTTTTAGTGTCTAAAAGCGTGCTAGCGGGATGAGTATAGTACTGAAAAGAAATTTCATTGATTCGAATAGTAAGTCATTACATTTGGTGAGAGCCAAAGTCTTAAAGCTTAGAGGATGACATAACATCTAGGTTAATAGCAAGAATAAACGGTTCAAGACCTACATAATTGGTAATCCTAAGATATCTAGAATACCTAAGATTTCTGATCTGATGAAGCATACTGACGTTTAGGGATTTGATATGACCTCTCTATTTGATCGAAACAACCCTGCCGTCTGAATCGCCCTGGCTCCATGAACAAATCAAGCGGATTTGTGCGGCAGCCTTATTCGTGCCCTTGACAGTCGGTGACAAAAAAAAAGAAAAAAAAGGAAAATTGAATGAAAACTCATATCAGGTGGAAGAAACTACTTTATTGAGAGAGAGAAAGCTCATATCTAAGTGGACGAACAATGGGAGGAGTGATTTCAGGACAAGGAAGGCCAAAAAACCACCTCTCCTTTCTAACGGTGGATGAAAAGAAAGAGCATAAGGGACTAGGGTTTCCAGAAGAGAGAAGAAAATTAAGAATGAATGTAGGATGAGTATATTTAATAAATCATGATGGGGGTTGTCTTTTTGTAATTCATCTTTTCCCTACCCATTGTCCCTTTTCATTAGTAGTGTTTTTGAGGTTCTCATGGATCATATTTTTTATTAAGAATAAACTCTTTACTTGTCTCAGAGCCATATATGGTTGTTTTTGGAATTAAAAGATGACTAATTTGATGTATGAGCTATGTTTGATAAGTTTCTTTTTGATTTACAGATTAGTGGAAGATGAAAAAAGGGTTGCACCCTCAGATTCAATGGATATCCCTACGTTACCCAGTGGCGGGCCGTACGTGTTATGATGACGAAAATACACCTTTGTTGGTAAAGTTTACCACTTCAGAGCGAGACGCCAGATGGCTCAAAGTGTGGGACAAATAGCCAAGTTTAAGCATCGGTATGGGCTGAAGGATGAAGAGAAGAATGAAGAGAAGTGATTTTTAAGATGCAAAGAGAAAGGAGGAAGAGAATGAAGAGAAGAGATTTTTAAGATGCAAAGAGAAAGGGAGGAAGGGCCAGTGATTTTTTAAGATGTGTAGAAAGAAAGACAAAAGAATTGGAGGAATGAATGTCTTGTGTCTTTCTTTCCACGTGGTATTAAAGTCTAGGGCTTGAGTTGGCCTAAAAAAAAAGGTATAGAGGGCCGTGGGGGGGTGTTTTGAAACACCACGTTAGGGTGGTCGTGAGTCACACTGCTAGCACAGGGAGGAGCGCCGCCTTTAGATTGGCACATCCCCAAAGTCTGGCAGTTGGAGGAGAGGCGCGTGAGTCTCACACCAGTTTTTCTCCTCGCCGCAGTTCCTCACGCGCTAGCGCATGAGGGTGCGTGGCTTTACCACCGGCAACCAAACTCTTCCACCTTGGTTGCCGGCCTCCTACAGTCTCTCCCAGCTACCTATCTCCCCTTGTCGGAGTTTTGTGTCCGACAGCCTTGTTTTCCTTGGGTTTCTTCCTACTTTTCTTAATTCCTTCGAGATTCGGGAACATCAAGAGGTGATTTGTGGTTTTGGGACTAAATGTGGTGTGGTGTTTTCACGGAAAGTTGGTCATTTTCCTTGCAAGATCCTATTTTTATTTTTCGGACTTTCGAGACACATTTTGAGTTAGATGCACTTCTATGACCCAACTTGAGGAAATGTAATGCCGTCAAGAAGGTGTAAGTACGATGCAGTAAGGAACACATAAGTGCACAAAGTGTCATTGTAGTATTTTTGGGAGTTGTGGTTCAGGACGAAATTGTGAAATCATAAATTTATTAACAGGAATTTAATACTTGAAACGAATTAAGTTGTAATTGATCCAAAATGGGACATAAAGGACATAAGATGAGAAAGAGTAGGCCATTATATAAATAACATGCAGGTTGAATTGCAAATATTAAAGTGATTGAGAATGAAACTTGCAATTAAGGCAAAAAATGAGTATAAAAGGGGATAAACAAACAATTCATTTGGTCATTTAGGCCCCAGGAGCAAACCGTGGAGAAAGAGAGAAAAGAAAGAGGAAAGAAGAGGAATAAGAGGAAGAAGAAGAGGAGAAGAAGAAGCCAATGTATGTTTTGAATTGGAAACATGTGTATTTTGGGTTTTTAGTTTTGATTTCTAGGGTTTCCATGGAGATTAGTTCCTCCTTTTTCTAGGTTTGTGTTGAGAGATCACATAACCCTAGATTTGTTGAATCATTAATGGGTAAAACCTTGGTGGTATGAGATAAACAAGAATTCTTCCTATTTCTATGGTTTATGGATTGGTGGGTAGCCCAGATGCAGTGCGGGATTTTACACAGGGTTTGGTTATAAGTTCACAAACCACCAATCTGAGTGTGGTGGAGTTATTTCAGGTAAATTAAAGTATTGGTTTTGAGGAATGGTTGTAAAAGGAGAATGTTGGGTTTTTTAAAGGAAATCTTGTCAAAATTTAGCCAAAACCACTGTTTTTGTTTGGTATGATTAGTTGTAATCATCCAGATAGATTGATTCCAATTGGTAAAAAACCTTGTAGAGATAGGGTTCTGAATGTATAGAAGGATGAAGCAAGGTGCCTTTCTAAGGCTCCAAATACGGACTGAAAAGGTGGTCGTGTAGCTCACTAGTTGTCTCTGTTTAGGTATTGTTGTAGTGTTTGGTAGTAAGTGGAGTTCCCGCTCATCGAATTGGTGATTGAGTGCAGGTAAAAATAGACTTACAGGGGAATAAGTTAGCTGGGAGGAGTGCATGCAAATTATAACCCCAAAGCATAGAAATTTTTCAAGTAGAGCTATGTGCAGATTCTGTTCTGCCAATTTGAGTAATCTAGATGTAAAATACAATAACTTGAGTTTTGGTGATCCAAATTGGATGATTCCAATTGGAGAAGAAACCTTAGAACCATAGCTTCAAATGAGTGAAGAAACCATTTCCAATTTATGGAGTTAAGACCCTAAAAATCAAGGATAATAGTAAGGGTGTTAGTGAGCTAACCAATTAGGCGCTAAAAATATTTGTAACTTGTGTTATGTGGTTGAGGGCGCTAGAAGGAATTTTAAATTGAAAATTTAAAGAGATGTCGTGGATATATAAAGGGCGATCAGAGTTTCCATAATGTTTGAAGACCGTTGAATAATTTTTGGGTAATAAAGTCAGGAGTATTGTTGGAAAAAGGTTTCTAACTTTAAAATGAGTGGGGTTTTTTGTTGGGAGATTTTTAGTGCTCGAGGAGTAAGTGTTCATTTGCTTTATATAGATGTTGTGTGACACCAAGTGAACTGCGTGTGAAGTCACGCGTTAAAGTTTCGCTATATGTGGCGATTAATGTTTGCCGTATTCGTTTAGTCTTGTAAATTTAAGCAGCGGGAACGATGTCGCCTACATATAGCGTAAAACTTAATGTGCTCACACGCCAAGTGACTTTAGGGTCGCGCGACGTTAAATATAAAGCGAATGAACGATTTCTTCACTGGCAATATCTCTTAACAAAAAACCACTCGTGCAACAACGCTTTCGGCGATGCCTACGAGCTTTGTAAAAACTCAGCGACGATATAACTACCAGAATCGTGCTATATCGATGACATCTGTAAATTTACCGATTAAACAAACTATAGAGCCCCTCAGCTTCACATAACACAAACGACCGCATACCTATTGGTGGCCAGCGAATCACTACTGTATCATGATTTCTGAAATGTAGCCATAAATACTGGAACAACAAAAGCAAATTTGGCATGATTCTAAGGTTTTCTTCTTCAGTGGAGATCGTCAATTTGGATCGCCAAAACTCAAGTTGTGTATTTATCTAGACCTCAAGTGGCGAGCAGGAGCTACGCACGTAGCTCAAAACTTTGAAAAAAAACTCTGGCGCTTTAGTATAATTTGCATGCACTCTCCAGCTAACTTTTATTCTAAATGCTCTATTTTACTTAAATTTAATCACTCAATTTGAATGAAAACTCCCTTATGGCAAGCTTTGTATACTAAGCAGAGAGCATATAGTGACTACACCGAAACTGATCATGACTGAGGAAACCTTAGACACAATTTATCTTATTTTCTATATTTAGTAACCTATGTATGGTTCTTTACCAGTGGAATCAATTCATTGGATGATTATAAGCAATGCATAGCGAAAGCAAAAAACGAGGGACTGCAAATCACTGACGACATTCCTTTAAAAAAACAGCATTCTCCTTTTCACAACCATTCACCAACCAGCAGTGAGACTACTTGCTCAGCCTTATGATGATTTAAGCTTTCTTATAACCAAACCTAGGTAAATCCCAGGCTGTGGCTCCTGTCCATGCAGGCTATAGAAATAGGAAAATTCCTTGTTTATAAATGCCCGATGGGATTTTACTACACATGTTTGACAAATGCAGGGTTAGAGTGATCTCTCAACACAAACACAGAAAAAGGAGGAACTATCTGCCTCACATGGAAAAACCAGAAATCAGGCAAGAACTAAAATACACATGTTTTCAATCAAAAAACATACATTTATGTAACTACTATTGCTGGCCCTACTGGCACTTTCATAACAACATATACTCTTATACGCGGTTTTGCCTTTTTTAGCCCAAAATGAGGACGAATGAAGCAGGCTGTTTCCTGCATCCCTTTCCTGCTGCCATTTTGCCTTATTACGAGTTGATCCTCAATCGCACAGTATTTGCGATTCAGCATGTTGACTTATATAATGGCTTTGCCTGCTACTGCATGCTATATCTTTGTACATTTTGACTCATTGACTTTTACCCTTGTTAGTATAAGTCGAGTGCATCATTATGATTTCCTGAGCTAAGAATCTTTGTTCCCTCGAATGCTGCAGTAACGCTTTGTGCCTCATTGCCCTACGTTACACGACTACCACACATCCCTGCTTTTCTCGAGGCGGCGTCTGAAGCCTCGGGAGAGTTGTGTGTCATTGTTGCCATAATCCATGACATGTACGACAACATTGTAGGAAGTTGCAGAATAAAAATCGAAGATTTCAATCTGTTCATCATCAGAAATCACTTCAGTCTACATCTACTTCTATCAGTACACTCATCGAGTCAAGTAAAACCAACACATGTTTTATTTCCTCTTCTTCCACATAGGTCATTGACTATGGAGCCACAGACTACATGACAGGTAATTTCAATTTATTTACTACGTTTCAGTCACACCCTTCTACCTCTACTGTTACCCTTGCAGATAGGTTAATATCTTGTGTCTTTGGGTCAGGGACAGATTAATCACGACTCCTCCCAATCACTTTTATACGTATGGAGTTTATCACACAATTCTCTTTTAATTTAATTTATGTGAGTAAACTCACTCTTACACTTAATTGCAATATCTCATTCTTTCTTGATCATTGCTTGATTTAGGATCTTTCGACGAAACGGATTATTGGTCGAGGACGCGGGTCTGGAGGTCTCTACATCCTTGAAACAGAGGTGCAGAGTGCATTGCTTGTTACAGGTTATTCAAATTCCGAATTAGATAATAAGATATAAAATAATAGATATTAGGAGAGAAACCTACTTTCATATTATAGAACATTTTTCTTAACTGAAGACAGGTTTTTGAGAAATTATGTTATCAGTTTAAAGTCATTTTAACTAGCAAACTTGAATCACTATATGGTTCTTGCATAATGTGCCAATATATGGGGATGCTCAAGAAGAATTTTTGGAATGTGTTGTGCAGCTTGTGCTTAGCAGTCATGTTTGAAAACTCTTGTTTCCTTATTGAGCTGTCTTTTCTTGTGTGTTTTAAATTAATATATATATATATATATATGTAAACTGTTAGTTCTTTGAACTACGCAGACTACACTAGTTAGGCTTGGAAGGTTTTTCTTGATAGTTTGTAGTCACCAACTTAGGCACTGTCTTGAACAAGCAAAATGACCTTAGAATATCAACCATTGAATCAGTAGAAAATATGAGCCATTTTCTTAACTAATCTTCTTGTTGCAGGTATGGCTTCTTCAGCCAAAACTATGGCTTAGAAACGCGCCCATCGGACTATCTTCTTCGTCTCGCCATTGTAAAAGGTCTTAGATGCTAAGGACATATACCTACTTGAGATTGAAATCTTCTGGTTGGCAAAATCAGTTAGAACAAGAGCTGGCTTTCTTCAAGGTGAGTTGGATTTCACAATGCCAGCTCCTTTTTTAGCCTCTCTGCCATAAATAGATTTTGGTTCTTTCTCAGCTTTGAAGCATTGGCTATTATGATGCTTCTACATAATAACAATTCTGGTCCCAGAATTATTTGAAGCCTAATCTTATTACCCATACCCAATAATTTAGCAATACTCTCTTTCAAGAGACACCGTGGTATATTTGATAGGTAAATTTCGAATGGCGTGATAAGTGGGATAACGCTGAGCTTTAAGTATCGCTACATATGGGATCTCGTATCATTGTCGCGCCCAGAAAGTCGGATGTCGATGGATATTTCAGCATCTGGATAGCTTTCATCAAAATCCTCTTTGGGAACCAAGTAGCAACCTTCAGGGTAGCTCTTTCCCACGTTTGAGTTAACTTTTCGATTAAAACACGATGATGAGTCTTTCCAGGCAGGTAAGAGAGTCAATAAGGTCGACTGTAGGTTGGGATCGTATGACTATTCCATCTGCTGCGCATGCCTTTCATGCTTACCATAAGTATGTGATTATGCCAAATCACAAGTCATAGAGATGCTTGATTTGAGAATGTCAATTTACTTTCAATTTTTATTAGCATTTTCTTGAAGTGTCATTTTGACTGCAATCTTTACCTGGAAAATATAACGGAGTGCCAAATGGTGCAGTGACTTCTACAAAAAATATTTCTCCTGGACTTAGTCTTGGAAATCTTAGGTCTTTCTTAGGTGTTAAGTTTTGGTGACTTGTTTGGAGAAGTACATTTGCAAGAAAACTGAGTCAACTATGTTCATTGTTTTAACCATCCTACTGCCTCTGTAAAATGTACTTGCTATGTCCTATCTCACATCGATAAGAAGAAAGTTAGCGATTTATATAAGTATGATCTTTTTTTCAACCTAATAAACATGTTTTAAAATTATGAAGACCCCTTTGGCACGAAGCGAACAATTTCTATATTATTGGATCGGGTTGTATATGTTAGATATCATTTGTTTTGGGTTGAGGTCCTCATTAAACATTGTCCAATTTCTATTAGCTGAAGGCAATTTTTAAGCAGAAAATATAAATCTTAGAATTTAATCCTTATCTGACCCAAAGAATATAAGAATAGTAAGTTATCGTATAACACAGTTACACTCTCAGATATCAAACTCAAGATCACTGATTAAGTTAGGAAAGATCTCAATCATCTTATTTACATATTTGATAATATACTTTAACATTATTTATGACAAACTAATCCATTATAAGTTACGAATTATAATTTTAACTTAAAAAAATTTAAAATCATAGTCACAAATTACAGTTTTGAGTTTTGATTAGTATATATTAATTTAGATATTATTTCTAAACATGTGTTAATTTGAGAATTTAAAAAGAAAAAAAGTTATTTTGGCATGCTCTATCATTTCCTCTATCCGATGTGAGATATCTATTCAAGTATTTGATCTGACACACCATTCTACAGTACATTGTAGCTAGGATTCTGGTTAATATAATGTCTGTACTTCTGTGGATCAAACAAAACTGTTATACAGAGATGCTATGAATGTGCATATTATTATATTGATCAGTACTCTCAGATCGAAAACAACCTAATACTATAATCTCTTTCTTGTTACTGACTTACTGCATATGATCTCACTCTCAACAATATGCTGTCTGTACTTATGTAGATCCTATATCTTGGATATGTTTGATCAATCAGTAGTACTAGTAACAAATTACTCTACTAGGTAGGTCCCAAAACTTTAAAGTAACAGGTATGCAGAGCTTAAGGTGGTAGTTGAAGACTTTTTTTGTTAATAGAGAAAAATTTTGTTGATCGGAACTAGTACTATATTTAATATAAACACAAAATTAAATTCGTTAAAAATTTTAACAATGATATAACGTTTAAGTTAATAGCATAATAAACTAGCTCAAAGCTTACATATTTGTTAATTTTATGATTACTGGAATACTTATGATTAAAGTTCTATAATATATTGATGACATGATTTGATTTGATGTCTTTATCTGATCGAATATGTTTTAACGTTCGAATCACTAGCACACAAAAAAGCGCAATAAGATAATGAAAACCAAACTATCGTATTAAAATGACATAAACCACATACTATACAAGACGATGATAAAAACACGAAAACAGTAAATTAAAAATCTAGATTTTTGTGGAAGAACCATTTGATTGATAATGAAAAATGTAGAAAGAGATATAGAGAGATGATTTCAGGCCAAGAATGATTAAAAGTTCATATTTCCTTGCTTAAGAAAAAATAGGTTAGAAAGAACAAAATGAGAGAAAGGGAGAGACTGACTAGGGTTTTGGGGTCGCCTATTGTAGTTGAAGGCGCTTGGATATGACACAGAGAGTTAACTTCATCCTTGAGAATTAGAGGACATTGTGCAATTTATTATTGGATTAAGTCATCAACTTGGTTTAATCTATTCATATAGACTTGGCTCTTCCATTTGTAACTAAGGAAACTAATTAAGAAAGACCAACACCTAAACCATGGTTTGTTTTACAAGCATCATGACTTCTTTGAATAAACTATGATAACTAATCTACATATTTTCCGCAATTCGGTGATACATTTAATGCTTAATGGTAGTACATTAAGCTTACTCAATGTCTTATCGTAAGCTACTGATATCTTACCGATCAGCCAATCTAATTCGCAGATTACATTTGTCGATCATTTATATAATTTTACCATCTTCTAGTATATTATCTAGTTATGATAGTGCATTGATTAGTTATGATAGTATATTCATTACTCAATGTACTATCATAATTTTTTTAATTCCACCTGAATGAATAAGGAGTATTTTCGGGTTTTATTTTTACTTATGTATTTTCTATGCAAAACCACAATCATTTTTCATAAGGTAACTGAATCATATAAATCCGATTGTGATATATATACAATTGTTTGAAATCCATTGATCTGCATACTTTTCCTTTAATCTATCCATGTAGACTTGGTTCTTACATTAGCAACTAAGGAAACTAATTAAAAAAGACTCAACACTAAAACCATGGAGTGTCTTACAAGCATCATGAATGACACTTTTTGAATTAACTACGCGTAGTTCAGTATGAATTACTCGGTTTTGACTTTTGGAGCGTCACCCATCCATCACTTTGGGTTCTACCAAGAAATTACCAGTTGACTGGGTTCCAGTCAATTCTATCAACCATCAGACTTGAACAATGGTTAGGATAATGCATAGGGAAAAAAATCTATCAAGTCAACCTCATAAAAAATAATTGTGATTCTGCCCAGAAAATACACTAGCAAGAGTAAAACCTAAAAATACCCTTCATTAATCCAGTTTGAATTAAAAATTACCATGCTAGTGCGGTGAGTAGTAATTGTACATAAGCCAATCGTGTATTATCATCTTAATGAATATATTGATAAAGGATGAAAATGTAGATGATCGAACTGATGAAGCCGAAGAAAGCGTACTTCATCCCGGTGTATTACATTAAGTAGTCATGATAATACATTGAGTAGTGAATGTACTATCATAACTAGTCAATGAATTAGAGCATCTCCAACCATTTTCTATTTTTTATTTTATTTTCGTATTTGGAGATTTGTATCCAAAAAATGCACTTCAACTACTATTATTTTATTCTTATAATAATAAAACAATTATTTTAATAATATTTTATAACATATTTTATTTTTAAGATATTTTTATTTTTATTTTTTATTATTTTATTAATTTTGAATTATTTTCCTTTAATAAATTTGAATAATTTAATTTTTTTTATTAAAATTATTTTTTGATAATAATATAATACATTTTTATTTATATTGTAAATATAAGGCATTTTGATTTTAATTAACTAATTCAATAATTTCTTAGAAATAAAAATACAACTTTAAATTGAAGATAAAGAAACGTAGAGATTCACGTCACATGATTTTGCCACGTCATTTACTTAAACTAATACATTATTTACAAGAAACAAAAAGGAATGATTTCTGATAACAAAATCATTGAGATATTCAAAGGGAAAATAAAAGAGATGAATGGTCTATTGAAATGACTAAGGAGTCGGATAAACGTTACTGGTTGATGATGCTACAAATTGAAAATGAACACAACAAATAAGTTAGAAAGTGAAAGACAAGAAAAAAAATTATAGAAAAAAAATTGAGATTATTGAAAAATGACTTGTAAATCACAAAGCGAGTGGTGTAATGATGATAATTTTTAATCGATATGGCGTGGAAATGATGGAATGATATATCACCATATTAGTTATTATAATGTATTTTTATCATTTAATTAATGTAATTTTATTATGTAACTTTTATTAATGTTGTTTTATTTTCTAATGTAATATGATGCTCTATAATATAATATTTATTAGTTTTAAAATGTATTTTAGGTTTTAATATATTTTTATTTATTTAATATAATTTCATATTTATGTTTTTAAATAAAAATAAATATTATATATCATATTTAAAAATATTATATTTGATAAAATAAAGATAATAAGAATAAATAGTGATTTGGAGTTGGAACTCCAAAAAGTAGGCCTCATCATTTTCAAATATAGAGAATATGTCAATTTGGAGTTCGAAATTTATGGTTGGAAATGCTCTTACCATAACTAGTGAATGTACTAGTTATGGTAATACATTGACCAAGTATGGTTGTACATTCATTAGTCAATGTACTACTATAATTTGTTTTATTCCAACTAGATTAATGAGGGGTATTTTCAGATTTTACTTTTACCTATGTATTTTCTGTGGAGAATCACAATTATTTTTTATGGGATTAGCCTCAACCATGTAAATCCAATTCTTAGTGATGCATGTACAATTATTTTGAAATCAGTGGCCTGATACATACTTGTAAATGGAGAACTTTTGTATTGTAAAGGTGTTAAAACTTAAAACCCAAGAAATGTTACAACTTTTTCATCTCATATTGTACAAGATGAACCAAACAAAAACTGTGTACATGATAGAAATACAAAAGAATGGTAAAAAAAAAAAAAAGAATTCTTCCTATCTTGTCTTTCCCTATTCACAAAGAATAGATCAAATCAAAATTCACCTACCTTCTTTTGTATTGTAAAGGTGTTAAAACCCAAGAAATGTTACAACTTTTTCATCTCATATTGTACAAGATGAACCAAACAAAAACTGTGTACATGATAGAAATACAAAAGAATGGTAAAAAAAAAAGAATTCTTCCTATCTTGTCTTTCCTATTCACAAAACAATAGATCAAATCAAGAATTCACCTACCTATGGTACAAATACAAAAATTCTCTCTTCTAGTTATGGTAGTTCATTCGCTAGCTCGCGACAATGGAGAAAAAGGGATTTTAGAATGGTGAATACTTCTGTGAGGCAAAACCCTTTTTTCAAAAACAGGGGAACTTACAGGGGAACAGATCTCTGATCTGGAATGGCCTGCACTTCTTGGAGACAAGTTTACATGCTCCAGCGCCCGAACCTGGGCTTGATGGATGATCTCTCACACAGCTTGGCCGAGCCTCCGGCTCCTGTTGTCCATTGGCAGACAACTGCCTATGGAGGATCAATTCGCTGGAATTTCTTTGATATATGATCTTTCTCTTCGTCTTCTTCCAGCGAGGCTCAAATCTTTGAGGACATGTAGTCTTGTTCTACAGCGATCCTCTTCCTCTTCCTCTTCCTCTTCTTCATCTGAACCGTAACCTCCCAGAGGAGACACTGCAGTGTTGTCATCACAACTTGATCCAGCAACTAGATTGCCATTCTCTAATCTCTCAAACAATTCATCCCTTTTTGGTATCTTAAGATTAGTCAAATTTCTACCAAGACTGGACGATCGCCATGACTTTGGTGATGTTTCCGACGCAGCAGCAGCAGGCTGTGTTTCTACTGATCTGATCTTCTCTTCATTCAAGTTTCTTCTATTACCTTCACCTTATCAGTCCGAGTCTTCTTCGAATGGAGAAGCGAAGGCAAACACTGCTTTCTTTTACAAGTTCCTCGTTTTCTTCATCCACAGGACTCATCTGAATATACAAAAAAGAATGAATCCCATCAGTATGTTCTCTCATGAAGAGATTCTATACAGTTAGAAATGAATATGACGGCTTTGTTTGGTTATAGTTTTTGAAAACTGTTTTTTGTTCTCAAAGACAAGGAGAACAACAAAGAAAACAGGGAAAAAACATGTTTGGTTTTCAAATTCTTTTGTTCTGAAAAACATGAAGAACACAGAAAACGCTACATTATTATAACAAGAACACCAAAATGGTGTTCTCTGTGTTTTCAAAAATATAGACAAACAGACACTGAATCTCTGATTTTCTTCTTGTTGTTTTACCTTAACATCTATGATATCCACACTGTTCTCTCTAAGAATGAAAGGAAATCTTGAAAATTTTCTTCCTATTTGGCCTGTAATGTCCCTGTGAGGCCAAATTGCCTGAAGAAGTCATCAAAAAAAAAGAGTAAAAGTTAGGAAACAAGTCGATTTCTAAAGGCGAGCAAGTAAACAAATGAGAATCGAGGAAGGATTCATGGATATACACCTTTAGAGTTCGTTTCAACTGACTAATCTTCCAGCAACCGGCGCTGCTCCTCCGCCAAGAAGCTGGAGTGCTGAAATGTGCCTTTCTTCTTCTTCCCAACATACAAATTCTTAGTTATTACTAAGAACAAAATCCTTATCCTTTGATTCTCCCGTCGTGTTGAGGAGCTCCCCAGTTTGTTTGTAGAAAAGCTTCCCACCCTCCATTACAACTTCATAAGTTTTTCTTTCCATCTGTAGGGAAAAAAAAAACAAAATCAACTGTTAGAAAAAAAAAAACATTCTCATCAAACAGAAAATCTAATCTAATGGTTGATGTAAGAGGGGACGAAATAAGGCTCACCGGTCCAAGATACTTAATGCACTGCTGCTGGAGTTTAGATCGCGGGCATTTTCGATGTTACCTCCTTCCTTCTCTATATCCAGCCTGCATTTCCAAAATAAACATGGTTATTATAAGAATCTGAATCGTGATGTTTAACATCAAAATTTTTAGTAGAAAAGAAAAAGGTTTCTTTCTTAGAACGTACAGTAGAAGAAAGGTTCTCTGCATTGACAATGAAGCCATTGACCATAGTAGAAATGAAGATTGTGTCCATACCGATGTCTCGGATCAATCTGTCAATACAAGATAGAGAAACAGAATCCCAACAACAGCCCAAAGATCTGAAAATGGCTTCATTGAAAAATTAGTAACACCGCCTCAAGCCAGTGCTGCAATGCAAGTTTCTGAGCTCTATCACTCTTTGATAAACCCTTTCCGACCTTGGCAGCTCTGGTTCTTGCTCTTGACCACCGAGAAATAGCGGATTCATGCTTCTCCAATCTCTCAAAGGCAAAGATAGAACACTGCTTGAGCTCTGCAAAATCTAAGAGCTTCCACCTGTAATTATTTCAAATTTTAAGTTAGAACATGATAAAAACTCATCAAAGGTATGGAGACTATAGAAAAAACAAGATTTACACAAAAACTAACCAGCTCTGCTCAATAAGAACAGCACAATCTGCCAGCTTTCGTCGAGTCCGAAAGCTTTTATAGACTTTCTGCAACTTTAGGGCGGCCTCATGCTTCGGGTATTCTGGAATCTGAAGGTAATCTAGGGTGCCTCTAGATATGCCCATCTTGGGGATTGATCATCAGCCTGAACTTGCTTGAAGATGGTTGATTTGTTGATCATAATCTTCTCTTTATCAGACGAAGGAGCCTTGATTGAGACTTTCGTCTCCAATTCCCTCCTTTCAAAGCTCACTGATCCTTCCAATATCATCTTTCCAGACCCCAGGGATCTCATTATTGTCGGTTCGGAGTTTCGACCATTGAAACTAACCGACCTTGTTGCTGTTTTAGCTTCATTGTCTCCTAAACTGATGGATTTCACAGTAACTGATTCCAGGCCAGATTCCAAGTCGCTGGATTCAGAATGGGCAGGACAAGAGATTCCCATTCAAACTAAAAACAGAGTTCCGATTCCTGGTAAGAAAGAAATCAATACATGGAATTAGCATAAATGATCAATGCCATTGAAACCATTGAAGCAAGACCAGAGCTTTCAATAGTTGAAGACATTGAGGATAGATATGGATCTATGAAACCATTTATGAATCAGACATTTCTGTTATAACCTTTGTTAATGAAGAAAGAAAAACACCCATTTCATCAAAATAGCATTGAAGACATGTTTATTCCAGATCAAACTATTGCAGAAAAACCCATGAGAGAAACCGCATGGATCGGAAAACCCATTTGAAGAAACCTAATATTGGATCAAAAATCCAAAAAGAAAACGAAAACTCATTTCCAGTTGATGAGTATCAAACACAGAAATTAAAGAACACTTTGTTTAATGCAAACAACATTATATATTACAATAAGAGACGCCCAAGAAGAGGTCAGATCAAATGTTGCAGACAAATCCATCAAGCAAAAAAGAAGGAATCTCCAAAACCCATTTGCAGAAAACCCAATTTTCCATGAAAATCCGACCAAACCATCCTCATTTCCGTCTGACTAAAACCAGCCCAGAAACACAAAAACACCAATTCCAACAATATATACAAACAGAACTGTAAAAGACCCGAAAATAAAAGGGCATCAAAAAAAGACACAAAATTCGTGTTTACCTCCAATGAACAGAGAGTTTTATTATCAACCAAACAAAACGAAAGACAGGAAATTATAAGGTTTTTGATGGATAATGGCGATAGCATCACCCTTTCTCTCAATCCCACACACTTTCTTACACTTTTCAGACCAAACTCCTTTATAAAATGAGACATCCTGTAGATTCACCTAAGACTGATATATATAAATAGAGAATAGAGAAGAAGAGAGTCTGGAGAGAAACTGAGAGAGAAAAAGAGTAAAAGTCCATCCACGTGGGGTGGACTATAAAGAAAAGAAATTCGTTTTTCATGCACTGTAAAATAAGAAGAAAGAAATCCATCATGATTCATGAGAATCATGAATGACCATGCATCAATTCATCACCTTCAAGCACTCCCACTCGCCCTTTCTTCCATTTTCGCTTTGTGTGGTGGGGATTTGATTTCTGCCCAAAACAGTGCCCAGTGGTTCTGCAATAATTTAAGTGCCCAGTGTTTCTCAATATCATTATTACTGTTATTTTAAAACAAATTTATTTTTAGAAGTATATTTTATTAATTAAATCATAAAAAAAAAAAGATAATATCAATTAAATGGTATCAAGAGACAATTATATCATATGTATATACTTAATTGTGTAATTATATTTATTTAATGCATGTCTTGATGTTGATGATGATCATCATATATACAAGTTTGATATGGGTAGGTGAGACACAACAATTACTGTTATTTTAAACACAATTTTATTTTTAAAAAACCTATAAATAAATAAATTTATTATGTATATATAGAGAAGAGCATATTTTATTAATTAAATCATCAAAAAGATAATATCAATTAAATAGTATCAAGTATCCAAGAGACACAATTATATGTATATACAAAATTGTGTAATTATATTTTATTCAATGCATGTCTTGATGTTGATGATGATCATCATGTATACAAGTTTGAGATGGGTAGGTGAGACCACAACAAATTTAAATATTATGATTTTCTTTTTTCCCAGCCAGCATACACACTTTCAAATAAATATCAATTTCTCGAATAAAGAAAACCCTAGAAAAATTCAAATAACTTGAATTTGTCTTTGTCATGAAGTGAATTGACTCGTTCATGTTGCATATCACTTACATTCCAAGTGTGCCCTCCAAGAAAGTTGGTCAATTTGTTCCTTCTTTTACAAGTTACAAGTTTGTTTTTGTTTTTGTTTTTTTTTTTTTGAAAGATACAAGTTTGTTTTTAGAGTAAATCCTAATCCACTCTTACCATATGATGATGTATTCGCATACATAAGCTACTTTAGGATAAGTTTGTGACGGTCCAATATTTTGAATTTGAAAAATAACTTTCCATGGAATAATAATATTCATCTTTTAGGGTTTTGATTTTGAGTCAATGAAGCTTCCATGCATCTTCCATGCATGCTAGAAGGTGGCCCCTTGGTTGACTTGGCCCACGTAGATGATGGGTTAATAACAACAAAAACCAAAAAAAGGTAGTAAGCAAATGTTTGTTTTCGTTTTTTGAAAACTGTTTTTTATTTTGAAAAACAAGAAGAACAAAGTAAACAATGAGAACACGTTTGGTTAATGTTATTTGAAAATATAAACAAACACTAAATTCAGAGAACGAGAATAGTTTTCAGAGAACACTGTTTTGGTGTTTTTCAAAAACTCTTTTTGTTTTCTAAATTTATGATCTAAGTGGTTATTGTTTTTGAAGACTTTCTTGAGAACCGTTTTTGAAAACATAAATTTTTGTGTTCTTTAAAAATTGTTTTTGTTATCTGAATTTAGTGTTTTGTATTCACTGTGTTTTAGACAAAAAAAAAAGGCAAATGTGTTCTTAGCATTTCGCTTATTTTAACATTGCGAGAATATAAAACATTTTTAAAAAGCGAGTGCTTAGTATTTTATTTTTCTCTGTATTTTTTGAAATAAAAAAAACTAATGTCAATAGCGTTCTCCCAGTTTTCCTTATCTTTAAGATTAAAAAAAAGTTTTCAAAAACCGTAACCAAACAATCCCTAAATATGTAGGGTTGCTCTATAATTTAAGGCCAAAAACATATGAAGCATTAACGTAGCTTGGGTGTGGTGGGATTATTATAGTCAAAATCTTACCTGGCCAACAAAATATTCTTTAATATAAAAACTTTGGTGTCCATATTTAATTCAAGTGTGTGTTTAAGTGCATGATGATCATATCGAAACACACAAAACCTGTGTTTAATTAAATATAATATTTTTTTAAACAACTAATTAAATATAATTAGGATCACATTTATTGCTTTATTTGTCGGACCAATGTTCAAGTCCAGTTGGCAAAGCGGTGACTAATGATACCATTACACATATTTAAAATATATTTATTTTTAATACCTAATTAGTTTACCTATTTCTATTATAATTAATGTTTGTTGGTTCAAGTTTTGATTATGTCAACTATAATCCAATTACTATACCGTACAGGTAGATTTTGTTTGTTTTTTTCGTTCACTGTTAAAACAGGTATAAGGGAATAGACGATTTTTGTTCTCTGAATTTTGGGCATGTTTGTTTCCTGTTTTTTAAAACTGTTCTTAATAGCAATTTTTGAAAACACATAAGACATTATTTTGGTACTCTCTCAAAACTTTTCTTGTTATTTGAAATTAACGTTTTCTATGTTCTTTGTGTTTTTTAGAACAAAAAAATTTAGCCAAACTTATTTTCATGTTCCTTGTTTTAAAGCAGGACAGTTTTAACGTGAATCGAAACATACCCTTCTAGTGTTTTGTATTTTTTATGTTTTCTCATAACAAAACAAAAAAACAAACATGTTCTTTATATTTTCTTTGTTCTTATTTTCCAAAATAAAAAACGACTTTCAAAAACAGAAGCCAACGTACACACACTTCAATAAAAGTAATGGTGAGTGGTGCACATATTTTGAATGTGTGTGAAAAGGTATGTCATCTACAAACCTTACCATCAAAAAAAAAAAAAAAAAAAAAAAAACTATATAATAAAATATGATTAAATATGTCAAGTGTGGGTTGGTTGTAAACAATACCCACATGTGTAACACAAAGCACCCAAAATAAATAAATAAATAAATGATTATGTGTGAGAAATGAAACCAGCATACATTACTTTGCAAAATGTACATATTTGCAATCATAAGTCACTCCACAATCCCTAGATTGTGATTCTCCATGAACATTTCAAAGTCGGCTACGCGGAGACTCGAATATAATTTATTTTCCTTTTATGACTATTTCTATTTTTTTTTAAAAGTGAAAATGTACATATTTTCACTTTTTAAAGTATATACGTTATAACGTTTTATAAAACATATTTAATCAGACATAAACAACAAACCAAATTATGATCTTCGATATCATGTAAAAATAGAGTTATAAGTATTTTGGATATTGTTTTATCTCATCCTTTATTGTTTTTAGAGGAATTGGTTGTGTTTCTATCAATTTTGAATCAATAATTTTTTAAACACATATTTTATGCAAAAATCCATATTAAAAAATCAAATAAATTCAAAATGTTTAGTATGTTTAACCAAGTTTTACCACTTTATATTTCTAAAATAGTAAGAGGTATTTGGATGTAGTTTTAAAAGCAAAAATTGGTTTAGAATCTTCATCAAACAAACTCTAATATCCTTAAAATATAAAAAAACTAAAAACTTTAGAAATTTTAAGCCAGTGTTGATTTATCACATTATAAATTTATTACTATTATTGTATGTATTATTATTGTTAATTTGAATTTAATAGGTTTCATTATGTTAAAACGGTAAGTTTGCTAGTAATATGAATACATACATACCAGTTGAAATGGTCAATGGATTTTATATCAGTAGCTAATAAAAATAAATAAAAGAAAAGGAAAAAAGGAAAATTTGTTAGGTAAAGTTACACTTAATCACCTTATTCCAGAATTTGCTAATTAAAAATTTGTTTTAATATAATAATTTTTAGGTCTATGAAAGGATTTATTTCAATAAATTTAAGTCAAAAATCTTGAATTCAACTTCTTTAAGATAGAAAGAAAAAACCATGCAAAGACCAAATTTAAGTAGGTAGCAGAGGTTAGGCATGCATGCACCATTGGACTAACTTTTATTCTTCACTTTTGACATTTCCTTTCTTGGACTTACAGGTACTATTTAAAATATATATTATTAATTTTACAAATGGTAAAAAAAAACATAATCCCTTTACTATTGAAGAGAAAACCTCGAATCCAATGTTTGTAACAATAAAATATTATAATATAATATGTAAAAGTGAATATTAAAAAAAAACAATCAATATTGGTTTTTATTTTTTAAGAGTATGTACGTTACGTAAAATAATGAAAATAAGAAAAACATGATGAACTTGTACGATTGATAGTTATATTTGATTTATAATTTTTTTTAATGAAAAATATAAAAAATAATAAATTTAAATAACAAATAAGGGTTTTCATTTTTAGTGTTCTTTGTGTTATCAAGAACCGTTTAAGAACAGTAACGAAATTGTGTTTTCCGGGTTTTCAAATATCCATATTGGTAAGAAAAATTAGTAATGTGACTTGGAATAAAATGTCGGCATAAAATTTATATAAAAAGGTTCTCCCTTTTTAAATGATGGGTAATAAATTGATATTAAAAAAAAAAAAAAAAGCCAGGTGGCAACAGACAATTGGTCAAAAGATAGCCTCTGAAAAAACACAAGTAAACAAAAAACACTTCCTGATCACTGTTTTGGAATGTATGTGAAAGAGTCGGCAACCCAATGAGAGGTGAAACCCTAAGTCTCCAAGGTAACCTTTTTCTCTTGTCTGTGGAATATATATATATATATATATAATTATATATTTTGTACTAAATAATTTAAAATAAAATAAGAAGAAAATCAGACAAGATACTGTCACGTGGCTGTCATTTCAGATCCCATGTAGGAAGTACTCTACATTACAGCCTGGGCTACTCTATGACACGTGTCAATAAATCGTGGACCCGGATTTACACAATTTCGAATCTCAGATGACACGCTCACCTAACCTAACCAGCCCCCGCCGCTCTCTAAAAACGGTATCGTTTTAAGCGTGGAGAGAGAGAGAGACAGTGGGCGAATCGGATAACGACAGCTGTGGATTTTGCAGTGAAAAACGCGGTTTCAGGGTAAGCCACCGACGGGGTCCAGGAGCATGGATCTGACACGTGGCAAAAATGTATTGGTGGATGGAATAAAAAGTCAATGGTATATTTTACAGAGGTCAGCGCTGATTAGGTTGACCTATGTGAGGAGTGTGGGTTGGAGACTTATTAATTATTCTGCTACCAACTCTGCAATAAATATGGTGGCTGGGGCTGGGGCTGGGGCTGCTCACTATTTTTAGGTGGGAATTATTATAGTACCAAGCCCTAATTCATATATTTTTGAATGAAAGAAAAAAAAAAAAAAAGTCAAATTTTGTGTAAGCTTTTTGGAAATTTTGCTAAAAATGGGTTTATTTTGGAATAAATATATTGAAATTTATATTTTAAAATATTTTCATTCTAAAGCTATGTTTTTAACTATTACTTTAAAAAAAATATCATCAATCAAACTCAAATGAAAGTTGTAAGAACAATTTTAACAGTTGTATCGCAGGTTATCTTAGATACTTTTTTTGACAATCACAGTTGTTTAGGTGAGTTTATATCTTGCTCGACAATCTAAAAAAAGCCTTAAAATTAACAGTCGGGTAAAACAGCAAACTACAAAACATCGTGATCATTAGAGTATCTGACTTAGCCATTAAACTACTCATCGGTGCCAATTCAACGCCATCTAAGGGGCATGGAACAAATGCCCTCCGTAAAATTTTCTTTTTGAAACAAAAACTCCTTTGTATCTATGGCGATTCGAACTCAAGCCTTCCACTTTGCCCCCTTGGGCTATGACAACGTATTTATCTTACCCACCCCACCTTAATTTGGATATGGCTCACGATTAGCTTAGACACTTACTGTTATCAAATAAAAAGATAAACAACAATGTTCATAAATAACAATTATATCAAAAACACATCTAAGTAATATCATATTAGTCAACACTAATCCATAAAAAAAAAAAAAAGAATTGCAAACCCTAATCCAAATTTGATGATAGTATCCATAAAAACACTAAGTTGTCAACCACCCAAAAGGAAAATAAGCTTATTGATATCACAAAAACACATTGAACCATGCACCACCCAAAAGGCTCAAAGCCTATATTTCTAAAGCAATGAATAGAATGAGATGGTAGGGTCCCAGGAGGTAAAGGTTCAATCATCCCATACTACTTCTACATCATATATCATATAGTTAAATGCTTGAGTACACTATTTTCAAAAATATAAAGTTTTTAAGGGTAAACTTGAAAAGTGTAAAAGTTAATAACATAAATACCCCTACCCACTTCTTTTCTTCTTTGTAATAAATGACAAAAATCACTACCCTTATAAAACTATAATGACTTTTTTTTACACGAGTGATGTCGTGTAGCAACACCATATCATATATCATGTATCAACATCACCGCCAATTAAACACAAATTATAAATGGAACAACTGCCATGGACCCCCAATCCATTATTTATTTCAATAAAAAAGATAAATTTGATTTTGTATGTATTCAAGGGCTTTGTGATGTGGAGAGTAGTGGTTTGTGGGTGGTGATCAGTTTTTTTTAAATACACTATAGTGTTAAGATAATAAATGATAAATTGTCCGTATTAGTACTCGAACTTGGGTGGAGAGGAGTGTTAGGGCATTGAACTTTGACCCCTAGATTATATGTTTGGTCATGGTAAAGTTTGAATATAAAGTAAAAGAAAGAAAATAAAAAATAGCGTTAAAGTCGATGTGTTATTTTTATCCACCCTTTCAATTCATTGCATTTATTTTAACTCATCAATAAAAGGATGACGTAATCTAAAAATGTATAATTTCTAAGCATGATTTTCTTTAAAATGTTTTCATAAAATAATCAAATACGATAAATTGTCCGCATGTTTAACTCAATTAATGAAGCGTTCAAAATTTAAAAAGATATGATATAAAAAAGGGATATAGGTTGAGTTTATGAGGATAATTCTTATATTATAACAAGCAAATTATTTTTGTTTCATAGCACTGTCAAACACGGTTATGGGTACCATGAGCGGGATCGATTCACTGCGTAGCCGGCAGGCCCGTGCTTTCGGCGGGCGAAGCCCTAAAGTCGGCCGGGCCAAGAAAGCGGCGACCTTCGCCCCGAGTGCCGGCGCCTCTTATCCGGATGCCTCTTTTACCGGCCGCTGCGGTCTTTCGGATCACCGCCCTTCGGATACCTCCTTTCGATCGACGCTTCACCAAGCGGAAATTGTCAATCGGCTTTTCATCAAATATAAGTAAATGTTCTTCCAGAACCCGATCACCGCGCCCGCGCGAATAGGAAAGCACTCCCAGCGGCCGTCGGAAGCGGTTACGTAAGAAAAACGAAGTTATCGCTTAAAAATGAGTCACCTTCACTATCTTTATGGGAAAAAATTATCAGCTCAGGGAAAGATGGATCAGCTCTCATAGTAAAGAGAAGCAAAATCCGCGGCTAAATGAAGTCTGACGTTAAGTTGCGATAGCTGCGATTAACGTTCGATCTTGTGAAAAAGAGTTAACTTTGCGCTGCTCGGAGGGAGACGGAATGTGTAATCGTCTTCTTTTTTTGTTTTGCGGGTTCGCGGTTAAGCGGTGAATGTTTCGATGATCGAATTTGAGCTACGAGTCGAGAGGCTACAATAGTCACTTTGGTTGAATTCAATTTCAAGTCAAATTTTCTCTAAAAATATAAATAAATAATCTGTCAAGGTATATTCCTTTTTTTTTTCCTTATACCATTTATTTTCTTGTATAGTATCATAAAATAGCCCTAGTCATATTTGACTTGTATATAATATTATTACAAGATTGAGTCATTGACAAGGAAGTAAAAAACTGTAACTTATTTATGAAGGAAAGGAACATTTATTTTATCTTTCATTTTCACTTGACGGTTTCCAAACGTGTGGAACAAGTTGTAAGGGCAAAGGCCAAATGATTTTTTTTATTTTTTTTGAGAATTTGGGATCAAAATCAAAATTTGTTTTACAAAATAGAATATAAAGTATAACTGAATATATAGGTGAGATGGTTAAGGTTTTTTCTATCTTAACCAGGGGTTTCAAGTTCAAGACCTGAAAATACGATTAATCTGAGCCTAGTTCGTATTGGGATTAATCTGAGCCTGATCATGCGTCATTCCTTGTATTACATAGACTCGATTTTTTTATCTTGTCAGTAGTGCCGAGTTGAACCACGAGGAATGCGTTCACGTTCTTTGGTAAAGTTTGATCATCTTTGTGATTTCTTTCAACTCATATAAGGATTAATTTTAAGTCTCTCTCGGTTCATATCAAGATTAGTCAGGTATGTCTCCTAGTTCGTATTGGGATTAATCTAAGCCTCTACGATGCATTGTGTTCGCGTACCTGAATAGATTTTTATCTTAATCGATGGTCTCAAGTTCGAGCCACGAGAATGCGGTAGTTCTTTAGTAGGATTTGATCGTCTTTGTGATTCTTTCAGGCATTTCGTATAAAGTTAATTTTAGAGTCTCTGCTCGGTTCGTACTCGAGATTAGTCGAGAGGTATGTCTCCTAGTTCGTATTGGGATTAATCTAAGCGCGATGTCGTCTTTCGTGTCTGTGAGCCGATATTTTATCTTGTATCAGTAGTCTCCAGTTGAGTCTACGAGAATGCAGTAAATTCTTTAGTAAAGTTTGATCATCTTTGTGATTTATTTCAACTCATATGATGATTAGTTTAAAGTCTTTCTCGGTTCATATCAAGATTAGTCAAGTGTGTCTCTAGTTCGTATCGAGATTAGTTTGAACTACCGGTATGTATTCATTGTGTACATAGACCCACTCCAAGATACACACCTAAAGGAAGATAATGACAAGGACAGAAAGTGCAAGCTGGAAATAGAAAACAACTCTGAAAAGTGACAGAAAAGTCAAGCCCTTGTTTTTGGTTTACTGATGGAAACCCTAGACATAAGACTCCTTGTGTTTTACCTGTTCTCCCTTTCCTTGAGTTTTCATCACTCAATTCAAGAGGACCATTACCATGTTTTTCCACATTTTGATCAACCAACCAACACCCATCATTATCATAATCATAATAATTCTATTCATTTCAAATTCCTAGAAGACTAACACCACATTTTCTTACTTACCAAACAAGGACTTCAACTCTTCTCCTATGTCCTCTATAGTGTACCATCAAAATGTTTCATTTATAGTAGTCAGTGGAGATGATCTATGGCTAACTCCCATTTGTGTTTTTATAGGACCATTATCATATATAGAGAGAGAGAGAGAGAGGTCGGACTATCTCAGACTTAGGAGCATAGATGTCCTATTCAGATTTTTATAGTAATGGATGTTCGGGTTAATGTATGTATGTCTCGACTAATTTTATAAATCCTAAAGTTAATAATCGAATAAATTTCCATAGGCTTTAAAGTTCGAGCGCCAGATCTTAGATCTCGAGCAGAGTTAACAACCAAGGTTACGAGTGGACCCGAGAAAATATAATCGGAAGAAATTATTTTAAAAGGGGACATTATAACACAATGATTAAATAATATGTTCCCAATCTCAAGTCAATTCATATTGAAATCAATTTTTTTCAAAAATTTTGCCCTCATAAACACATTCTAGGTCTGCCCCTGCAAGGTTAGATGTCCTCTAGAGGACTTTGACCCCATAAATTCTCGGACCATTAAAAACCAAAACTCACATTCATTATTATTATTATTTTTAATAATCGTGGATGATGCGGCTTATGTTCATTTGGTTAATCTTATGAAGCGCAAAATTATCGATCGAGTAAAGCAGTAGAGCACAAAGTTGAAACAGTGAGCGTTTAGGCGCTCACATTTATAAGTTTTTGCAAAACTTATATGGTTTAAAATTGTCCATATGAAACTTATAATATTTATATTTTCATATTGTATTTCTTTTAAAGACGTGTTATTCATAAATGTACAACATCTTTTTTTTTTTTTCTTAATTAAAATATATATATATAAGTAATGAGATGGAAGGAGCTTGTAAGAGCACGATAACAGGTGCATTCCAATTTTCCAGGTTGGAATGGAAGTCAACCACATCAAATCCCATTCCATGGGGGTGAGTCACCTTCCAATCTCGAAGCCCTCATCATCCTTAGGTTTTTTATTCACAAATAAATAAATAAATAAATAAATCTTATTTCAAACCCATCCTCCAAGTTGTTGACTAAATCTTCCTTGTTTTACCGTTTGATCACTACCCTTTAGGGATTCCATTTTTTTACTTATTTGATTAAAAGTTCTTCGAAAACCTAATTCCAAAAATCTAATATTTCATTCAAATACCATCATTAATAAGAAAATAATAGGTTAGGAATAAATAAGTATACGTAGATTAGGTTATATTTGATTCGTATTTTAAAAATTCTTTATAGAAATGATTTTTGAAAATATAGAGAACTCTCTGAAAACTTTTTCTTGTTATTTAAATTTAGTGTTTTTTTATGTTCTTTGTGTTTTTTAGAATTAAAAAATAAACTGGAAAACAAGGGCTTATTTGGTTTCTGATTTTGAAAAGTGTTTTTTAGAACAGTTTTTGAAAACATATAAAACACTAATTTTGTGTTCTTTGAAAATTGTATTTGTTCTCTTGATCTAATATTTGTTGTGTTCTTTATGTTTTTTAGAATAGAATAAAACTGGGAACCAAACATGTTCTTCATGTTTCTCTTTGTTCTCCTTGGTTTTTTAGAACAAAAACCAGTCTTCAAAAACATAAACCAAATAGGCACCGTCGTGATGCTTGTTTAACATTCTCTTTATTTTTGAAAATAGAAAATGGTTTTAAAAAACAATAAACAAACATACCCTAAAATTGTGTTCTCTGATAATTATTCTCATTTTCTGAATTTATGTGTTTTTTGTGTTTTTCAAAACAAGAAAAAAAAAACTATAAACCAAACTTGTTCTCTATGTTTCCCTTGTTCTTCTTATTTTTTCAAAACAAAAAACAATTTTAAAAACTAAACAAACATACCCTTGGTTCATGATTTTAGAAAACAACATTTTCAAAAACATTAAAAACAATTTTAGTGCCAAAAATTATTTAGCACATTATAACGTCTGTATTTTTGTGTTTTCAAAACGTTAAGCGAGAACCAAACATGTTATTCTTGTTTTTTCTTATTATCCTTGTTTTTTTTAAAACAAAAACCAATTTCCAAAAACAGAAACCAAACAGGCCCAATCATGTTCTTGTTTTCCTTATTATCCTTATTTTTTATAATGGAAAACAGTTTTAAAAAACAATAAAGAAATATATCCTACAAATTATATTTATACGAATTTAGTGTTTTGTAATTGCTGTGTTTAAAAAAAACTAGGAATAAAGCATTTTACATGTTTCGCTGTTTTAATAACAATTTTAGCTATAATAAACATCTTGTGGTTCATGTTTTTGAAACAGTTTTTAAGCATTAAGCAGTTTTATGTTACGAAAATTGTTCTTGTTCTCTTGATCTAGTATTTTTTGTGTTCTTTGTATTTTTCAAAACAGTAAAAAACTAGAGGCAAAGCATGTGCTTGTTTTTGTGTTCTCTTTATTTTTTGAAACAACAGTTTTAACAAAGCAAAATAAGTACAATCATGTTAACACATTTTCCTTGTTATGTATTTTGATAATGGAAACTTGATTTTAAAACAAATAAAGAAACATATCCTAAAATTATGTTATGCAGATTGTGTTTTATGTGTTGCTTTGTGTTTTTTTTTTTGAAAAAAATTGGGAATAAAACATTTCTCACATGTTTTATTGTTTTTCCAAAACCAAAAACAATTTTCAAAAACTAAAAAGAAACATACCCTTAGATTAGCAAATTAAGATGATTGAGAATTTGAAGAAAATATTTCTTTTCAAATCTCATACTCTCCTTGCAATGTACTTGTTTGTACAACTCAAACACTTCTCCTTTCTCACATGAAGTCCCTTATTACATAATGTGGGGGACACAGATAGAAAATGAGAAACTCCCTCAAAACATGTTTTAATTATTGAACCAAACAACCAAACTAAGTTTCAGCTTTTATTATGTAATTTAATGTAGGCAGAGCAAGTTTAAGAAAAATAAATAAAAATTTCAGCATGCATATTTCAAAAAGTAGCCCAACAATTGTTTGTGATATTGCATGATTCATGCATAAAGAAAGAAGGTCAACACTCCAACAAACCTACTTAGCAAGCTGGCATCTCCATGAAACCAGTAACAAAATCCCTACTTGGATATCAATAAATCATTTTTAATCTGCATTATTAAATGCAAGTAAAAAAGAGTTTTGGACATATATGATTTATTTTGAATTTTTTTTTACTAAAATAGGTTGAAAATCAAAATAATGTCAAAACTAATACATGAAAAGTCAATGCCGCAGTTCTATCATTATAAGAGGTCTATCAGAAGCTTAAGTTAGTTGATTTATGCATGCTTAGGATAAGGGAGGTAGTAAAGATCCACGTCAGCTCTGAGTTCGACTCATATAATGCTCGGGTCGACTTGGAATTAGTGGTCAGCTCGATATCCATGATACGACTTAGCGCTCGAGCTTAATCAAGCTTTACTATTTTATTAATCGAATAGATTTCGAGTCAAATACATTACTTTGTTAATTTTTTAATTGATTGACCTTTATGGGTCAGGTCGAGTAACTTGACTATTTTAGTGAAGTTGAACATATAAAATAAACTGATCGAGCTCAAGTCGGGTGAGTTTGAGTTTTTAATCGAGTCGAGCTCAAAAAACGGCCTCTGTAACCGACTCAACTAACTCGATTATCCTACTTAGGATCAATAGACTACCATGTGTCATAAAACCCGAAGATTAAAAAAAAAAAAAGCGAAACTTGTGTTTAGTACAGGCAGAATCATGGGATATAGTCATTTTCAGATAGTTATCTAAATGGGGGGATTAAATAAAGGGGGACTGGTAGGGATGGGCACATGGAGGACATTACTGTGTGGGAAGACAGGTTCCATAATTCTCCAGCATCAAAGCCAGAAAATAGCTGGATGTACTGCCTGTACTCACCTTCTTCTCCATCACTATCATATCCTATAATATGCTTTACTTCAATAATAACAGATAACATGACTTTAATAGCTAAATGCATTGGAGCAATCCCGAGGGATAGCTCGGTCTTGGTCTAAGCCCTTGGGGTTTATCCAATGATCACTAGTTCCAATCCCCTTAGAGCTATTAGAAGTTTACCCGAAACTTAACTTTAGGACCTTGTGAGGTTAGTCCAGGTGCACATAAGCTGGACCAGACATCTACAGTTATCGGAAAAAAAACGAATTGAACTCATGGTGGGATTTTGGAGAGGCCCATTTCATGCCCTAGGTCAAGCCCCACTCTATCTCTAGAGTCCTTCAGTTGGTGCTTTAATCTTAAGCTTGCAAGGTAAAAAACCTATACTGAGAACAACTTTACCCCTCTAGTCTGTTCTGCCTAAATATGTATAATAATCAGCATATCCAACAGATCAATTCTAGTTCAAAAACAAAAAAATTTGCAATGAGTGTTTTTTCTCACGATTTAGCAGTATAATGTAGTAATCTGATTGAAGGCTGATAAATAATAATCAACATATACAGTAGATGGAATACAAGTGTCCTCCATTGCAAACTATATTATAAGATCCAAAGATTCTCATTTGTATTCTATGTTTTCTCTATAACCAAACAGCACACAAGTGAAAAACAAGCTTCAAGGGAAGTACAGACAAAAGGCGCAAAACAGTTACAAAAGATGAATCAGGCATTGAAATGGATGTATGCTATTCTTCATTAATAATTTCTCTAGTATGACAAAGATGCCAATACAAACAACACAAAGAACATGTAACAACATGCTAATTTGGAGCCTATTGAGCAAGCTACTAGCAATGATTCCTATCTTGGATTAACAACATGTAAAAGACAACACAAGCTTTGCTCAGTTATATACAGATGGTTCAAGCACAGAATGAGGGTTTGTAAAAGTTACATTGAATCGTCAGACTCATCAGATTTCCAAACTGCAATCGAATACGGCGTGGCTCAGCATCAGGAACATTGTTCTTTGGTATGGAATCTGAGTGCAGGTTTCTTAGATGCGATACAGGCATGCTCATCACCATACTCTGGGTTGGCTACTTCAACATGTGAACAACTCGGTCAAGGAAAAATATGCAGCA
This sequence comes from Tetrastigma voinierianum, assembly GCA_016808115.1. Taxonomy (NCBI): domain Eukaryota; kingdom Viridiplantae; phylum Streptophyta; class Magnoliopsida; order Vitales; family Vitaceae; genus Tetrastigma; species Tetrastigma voinierianum. Next base: position 11,831 of record JAEQBH010005146.1, on the reverse strand, counting down.
GCATTCAGTTCCTCACTCCTCCCTCCACCATTCCATATGTTTTACCAATCAGAGGTTCACACATCAAGGCAGTGACGACACATGGTCTCAGCATTTCTAATTTTCACTGAGACGATGCATCATCAGCCTCTGTCTTGTGAGATCCCCTGGTTTGGTAAACCCTACAATGTTGAAGATGAGGACAAACTTGAACATGGATCAAATAATAGACCAGATTTATGATGATATTTATTCTTCACCCTCTCTGTAATTCTTTGTTTTTTTCCTTTTTTTTTTTTTTTTTGAAGTAACAACAATGAAGTTAAATGACCAAGGATATCCATATTCTCAGCTGTGCCACCCGCCATGATGTTCAACAAATCTTTCTCAACACGCCGCACAAGCTCAGGCTGCAACATGTAACAAAACCACAACCGATATTAATACCCAGACTATAAAGGAGGAACAAACAGACACACAATCCAGACATCCACAACAAAAATGAAGGGAAAGGTGTTAAAAGAAATGCTGTGTGGCTACATCCTGATGTCAACCAACCCTAAACTTTACATTGGGTAACACTGATGACAAGTATCTAAAATCATGTGACTAGGCGGCATATGACAAAAGACACAAGGATAAAGTTTCACATCAATAGGCACGTTGATTTTTCTCTCTGGTGTGTGTGTCGAAAGGAAGAATTTCGCATCAATTAACAAAGTGAAAAATCAAAAGGCCAGTAATCGTTAGATCTGGCTCGGCGAAATCTTGGCACCGGGCATCCTTCATTGGTGGAGTGAGACCGTAGCCGATACTCAACACATCGGAACAGAATCACCTTCTTCGCACCATAATCATCTGCTATAGCAACCTTAGCATTAGAAATGAAACTAATCATTTAGCAAACAAAAAACAATAATGTCGAACAGCACTCCACTTGACCAATGTCAAGAAGTTTGATCAGCACGCTATCATCGCAAGTTTTGTATGACTCCACAACACAAGGAAGATCCAGAGATGCAGGAAAATGGTAGATTTGCCAATGACAAACGTACCCTCTTCCATCCTCTGCAACATAAGAAATTTCATTGTTAGCACACCAAACTTTTAGGCTAGACAACAAAAATTTGGGGAAACATCTGACAATTATAAATATAAAAAGATTCCTTTTCTTCATTCTTTGCTCTTAATGGTGGGTTTTAAATATACCAAGTTAAGATGTTACTAATCTAATATATTTTCGCAATAAATCTCTTTTGTTTTCCTTAGTGGTATGAAATTGAGCCAAGCATCTACCCCCCCCCCCCCCCCTCGCCCAACCCAAATCCTTCACCCTTGAGCAAAGCCTCAAATGATTTGCCTGAATGACTCATTATTAGATATCAATTTCAGGCACTCAATTCTTTTTGAAAGGCAAGGGCAAAAGAATTCATTTAACACAAAAGAGAGCCACCTGGATCCCAAAAGTATACAGGGAATATACAAAAGGGAACCAGAGACCTAAAAAGAGAGAAGGGCAAACAAAAAAAACTTACCAGCCATAAAACTAGCTCTGAGTAAAGACAACTACAATATACAAAAAATCCTGCTTCAGAACTATATTAGCCTAAGACAAATATGGTTAATACAAAAGGAATTCTTCAATCTAGGAAGGGAGAACTCCATTCTCAAAAACAACTTTATTCCTCTCTTTTCCAAATTTTGATTAAATGCAGGCCTTAGCCAGATTTTTCTGTCAGGTTTTTTTATAGGAGTAGCCTTCCAACCCATCAGCAAATCTTTAGCCAAGTAAGGGCAGGCCTAAGCAATGTTTTTGCACACGATATCAAGCTACTCCACAGGTCCCAGGCGCTGGCTAGTGTATTAGGAGGTGGTGCAAATCCTCTTTACTCTCTCCACCAAGTGGACATCGGCTAGCTAGGGGAAAACCCCTCCTCTTCAGTTGGTTCATGGTTAGCACTTTGTCCCACCAGACTTTCTAAACAAAAAACCCCACTTTTGAAGGGACACTGGAGTTCCAGAAAAGCTTTGAAGGCGAGAAAGCAACTTTTTACCTTCAAGAGGTGATGAGTTTTCTTGAAAGTTCCTTTGTAGACCTCTTCCAAATTAGCAGTACATCCTCTGATGGAGGCAATTTTCTTATTCTAGACTATATGTGTGAAGTCTGAACCATGTCCCGACTCCTCGGTCATTGAAACCTCTTCCAAATCTTGGGTTCCAACCTCCACCCTCTCCCAGAGAAGAACCCCAGACTTCAGCCACCTTAGCCCCTTTAGAATTGGCAATGGAATAGAGAGCCGGGAAAGTGGTACAAGGATATTGGCCGCATCAAGCATCCTCCCAGAATCTAACTCTTTTACCATCCCGACGGAAAATCACTTTGGTAGCTCTCATCCCGGTGCTTTCTTACGATGTGCTCACGAGGCTGACACCATAGGTCCTTGGGGGTCTTGAGAGAACCAACCCCCCTCTTTAGCACCATATTTTAATCTATTTATGTCTTTCCCAAGTGTGTTATCTTCTATTGCAAATCTATAGTTTCACTTTCCAAGGAGGGCTCTGTTGAGGTTGAGAAAACCTCGAAATTCCCAGCCCACCCTTGTCTTTGCTCAGACAGATTACCTTCCCTTTTACCAAATGAAGTTTTCTTTCCATGTTTCCCCCTCCCCATAAAAAACCCCTTTTAATTTTTTCTAATCTCTTGATGAAAATCTTTGGCATGCGGAAAAGGGACATGAGGTAGATTGGCATGTTGGAGAGGGTGCTTCAGATGAGTGTGATTCTCCCCCCTTTTGAAATGTATTGTCTCTTCCATAGGGCTAACCTTTTCTTGAATTTTTCCTCAACCCCATCGAGCCCTTGTGGGTGTGTTTCACACCAAAGCCCGACCTAGGTAGGTAGTTGGAAGAGGCAGGCTTTGCATCCTTTCCCAGTGCTAGACTCTCGGGTTCTCAAACTCCCCACAGAAAAGCACTTTTACTTAGGTTAATCTTCAGCCAGACGAGGCAGCCAGCCAAAATCGGTGAGATAGACGATTGCTCTCTCAGAGTCTTTGCTTAGATAACAAGAGTGTCATCATGAACAACAAATGGGTAACTTTGAACCTTCTCACCAGTTCTACCTTTTAAATTAAAACCAGACAGGAACCCTCCACTAGCTACCTTGTCAATTAAGATCAAGAACACTTCCATTCCCAACACAAAAAGATAAGGGGAGAGGGGGTACCCTTGTCTCTCCCCTTGTCTTAAGCCTCTAGTGCTCTTGAAACAACCAGCTAGGCTCCCATGTGATGACCGAGAAGAAGCAGTGTATCACCACTTAATCCCTCAATCCATCTTTCACCAATATTTTTGCGAAGAAGAGAAAATTCTAGTTTAAGGGTATCATAAGCCTTCTCTATGTCTAATTTGCAAAGAATTCCTTTTTCTTTGTTCTTCGTAATGGAATCGATTACTTCGTTCGCAATTAGAGAGGCATCCAAGATTTGTCTCCCTGCCACAAAAGCATTTTGAGCGGTGTTGACCAGCTTGCTCATAAATTTTTTTAGCCTATTAGCCAGGACTTTTGCAATCAACTTATATAGGCTATCCACTAGGCTGATTGGTCTAAAGTCTCTGATGTCCTCAGCTTCTCCCTTCTTTGGAACCAAAACAATAAATGTTGAATTCAGACTATGCACAAACCTTCCTTTCTCATGAAAATCCTTGAACATGTGGGGACCTCCTCCGCCAGCTATGTCCAGTCTTCATAGCAGTTGTAAAGCCATCATGGCCAAGAGGCCTTATCCCCATTCATCTCATCCATGCTTTCACTTCCTCCTCGGTAAAAGGCTCCTCTAGGCTAGCGGCTTCTACCTCAATAATTCTAGAGAAACTTGGATTCATTAAACTAGCTCTCCAATCCCTTGGCTCTGACAGTAAGTTTTCAAAAGCTTCAACAATTCCTTGCCGAATTCTAGAGTCTTCTGTGAGCCACTCCCCGTTAATTTTGATTTTGTTAATAGTGTTCCTTCTCCTATGAGAGTTGGCCATTAGATGGAAAAATCCAGTGTTGCTATCCCCCTCGGCCCCAGCGAATTTCTCTTGGATTTTTGTCTCCTGGGAGATCTCTTCCATAATAGCCCCATTTTTATAATCAAGATTGGCTCTCTCCTCTCTCTTCAACTCTTCCTTGGCAAGAGTTCTTTGGCCTTCCTCATCCCGAAAATCCTCTAGCAAGTCTTGCTTTTTACTATCCTCCACCTTGCCAAACACTTCTCTATTCAGTTTTGATTTCTAATTTAAAACTTAATTTTTCTAGATAATATAATTCCTGGTCCCATTGAACCTCAGATTCTGCCACTAGTCTTTGATTAGATCCTTGAAACTTTCGTCCCTAATCCACATATTTTCAAACCTAAACGGCAAGGGGCCTCTCACTAAACCCCCTCCCCCCTCCAGGAGGATGGGAAAATGATCAAAGATTGGTCTTTGAAGTAAGCTTTGTCCCACTCCTTTGAAGTGAGCATCCCAAAAAACGATCCAAACGGGCCCTTCTCTGGTTGTTTAACCCCCCACTCCAAGTAAAGCAGCCCCCCTGAAGATGAATATCTTTAAGATTCAAATCATCAATCACGGAGGAATCTCACTCATGCCACCAGATATCTGCCTTCTATTTAGATTTCTGGGAATCCAATCATGTTAAAATCACCCCATTGCACCAAGGGTCATCCCAACCCTCTAATAGCCACGAGTTCTTCTGAAACAACTCCCTCTTTGCCACCATTTGCCAGGACCATAAACTACTACGAAACACCCATTGAAAATTTTCATTGAAGGTTAAAAGCGGAGATGGTATATCAAACTTTCACCCTTTCAATAAGTTGGAAAACTCTAGAATCCCAGGAAACTACTATACCTCTTGAAGCTCCTACTGCATTGATAGAAGCCCAATCCAGATATCTGCCCACCCCAAGGCTTTTGATAAGTCCTTCAGCCATTTCCTTCGATTTTGTTTCTTGCAAGCACACGATGCCCACCTTTTTGGATCTTATGAAAGCTTTTATAATCCTCCTCTTTTCAGGGTCATTCGCACCCCTCACGTTCCAAGAAAGGATTCACAATCTTAAAGACACTGCATCTGCCCCCTCTGCCCTCTTCCTGGGGCCCCACCCTTATACCTCTTATCCCTTACTGTCCACTCTAGTTTTTTCATTTCTTTGTCAAACTTCATACTGATTTGCCCTCCTTTTTCTTTTCCTTTCTTCCTTCTAGAACTTATCTTTTTTATCAGAACCACAATTTCATTTTCGTAACCATCTATTGGGAGACCCATGAATCTGCTAAACCTCGCTAAGCAACCTTCATTCCACTGATCCTCTCCCTTGCTTTGTCCTTCTTCCCCCTCTGTCCAAAACCTAGGTGAACAAAACTCTTCTACGAGAACGAATTCCTTCCCCCCTCTCAAACCATCATCAATGATTCCATCCTCTGGCCCTAGAACCCTCAAAGGTTTCTACACACAGCTCATCCTCCCCAAACTTGCTTTCCCTTGGAGCATCACACGACCAAGAACTCTCCCTGTCTTGGACAGGCACTCAATTCTTTCAATCCAAATCTAAACATTCAGCAACATAGTGCTTTGTTTTTTCTAATAATCATTTTTGGAATTTAAATTCTTCAGTGACCAAGATTTTTTTGTGAATTTTTGTTTCTTCTTTCTTTTTTTTTTTTTTTTTTTGAACTTCCCATAACCCACTGAAGTCCTTCCAAACTTTTAAAAAGTTTCGGATTGGATGCCTTCATAGCAATCACTTTGCACATTTTATCGCCATATCAACTAGTGTTTGCAGGACGTCTTCTCAAAAAGGCAATTGATGGGGACCTAAAATTCCACAACCCTGACTTTTAGAACACAGGTCAAATCCAATCAATCCCACACCGTTTCTTGAGTCCTTACTATTTTCATTTATACAAACTACACAATTTATTCCTAGCAAATCAAAGTTTCCCAGGTTGCATTTAGTTTTAGCAATTTGCCAAGATAGATTCAGCTTTGATCTGCGAAGGTCAGAAGCCTGAACTTACAACTGAAAGTTGGAGAAAGGGACACCCTCCAATTAAAATATTATAATAATAGATTTGAAATAGTACCCTTCACTGACCATTTCAAATCTACCAAATAACCAAGCAAATATTTCAATGAAATTAATAAGAACAAATTGTAGATACTAAACATCATTCCATAATCTCAACATTCTGTCGACAACCACATCCCTACTTCAAAACAAACACAACCTTCACCGCTTTTCATCCACTTCGCATTGCTAACTGCTCACCTAAACGAAAAATCCTCTTTTCATCCATTAAGTACAATTGTGCACCAGCCATGACGTTAAACATGTTTCCAATTTGGAGACACTGCACCCGCAAAAAAAATTAGAAGAGCTAAGGCTTAAAAGCTTGCAAATGCAAATAGATCATCTGCTTCAAGGTTTACGAGATAAACGATAAATTTACAAACTAGGATATGTTCTTGGTTTTCCACTCTCAATGTACTTTGCGACTCTAATCGCCAAAAGATGGAACTTTGTATCTCAAACACAAGGAAAGCACTTCAAATAAGCTAAGATTCAATGAAAACATACATCATAAGGAAAAAAACACAATCACATCCAAATCAAATGAAAATAAGGCAAAAAAAAAAAACTCTTTAATTAGCATTTTGAAAGCAAATTTTCTCTCCGGATTATCCAGAAACAACTCAAATTTCAGTCTTCAAAAAAACAAAAATTGAACCAATTCTCACCAGAGAAAGACAAATCCAACGACTTATCCTCAGAAGAAGAAGAGTTTTCGTTCAAAAGACGCTCGATTCGCTCGGCAACAGAAGGCGGAACTCTGAGTATGAACTGTTCCTCCATGCCTAACGAATGATTTCATACAATCACAATCCAGCTCTTCTGATTGTATCGTTTCGCTGCCTACGAATTATGGAAAAGAAAAAATATTCAAAGAAAAAAAAAAAAGGAAAAGAAAAAACGAATGAGCTGTGCCCTAAGATGGAGCTTCAAGGATTTGGTGTCGGCCCAATGAACGTCCCTTGGCCCAACTAACAATTGTGGACTTGAGTCTAAGGGTCTGTTTGGGAAGTGAAGTGAAGCAAGGAAAACAAATGTTTAGATAAATAAATAAATATATATATATATATATATATATATATATATATATATATATATATATATATATATATATATATATATATATATATTTCTTAAAAATATTTAGATAAAAAAACCATGATCCAAATTTTGCAAACTAAGGGCTTAGTTTGGTCCTTGTTTTTTTAAACTGTTTTTGAAAATGAGCTTGAAAAGCAGCGTATACTTAACGATTTCGATATTTTTGAAAAATTGTTAGCACATTATAAATTTAGTGGTTTTTGTTTTTATATTGTGTTTTAAAGTAAAATAAAAAGCGGGAATCGAATGTGTTAACTGTATTTTCGGCACATTATTCTTTGTTTTTAAATGGCGATTTGTATACTTTTTGTTTTCTCATTATTTTCTTAAAAAATAACTTATTTTCAATAAAAATATATTTTTATATTTCATGTATTTACATTATCTCATAAGAAAATAGTTATTTTTTTTTCTGATTCATGACTTTGAATTCTGAATCGATCATGATCTGCATCGAGCTGAGCTGAGACCCTTCTCTTCCTATGCCTTTATCTTTTTAAAACGTTGAGTTTTCTATTATATAAGCTAAGCATGATAGGCAAAAAAGGCATTTTTGGTAAAGACCAAAAATAAAAGGTCAATTTTATAAAATTATGTTTTTAAAAAGTCTTTTAATCAAATCATATTATTTCTTATATAATTTATTTTTTATATTTATTCACTTTGCATTTGATAGTATTTTGTTCTTATTGCTTATAAGAATTTATGTATCTAATTTTGTGATATTTCTAGATACTTTGATTATGGATTTAATTGCAATGTAAAATAATAATAATTATATTATTGTAGTATAATGGAGAGGCAGGATAAATTCAAAATCAGATCAATTTTAAGTTAAAAAAGAAAATATTAAAAAATATTGTAATATTCCCCTACTACTTTCCTTAAAAATTTGTAAAAAAAAAATAAAGAAATTCAATGAAAATTATTAAATTTTATGAAAAAAAAAATCAAAATATTTTTTGCCTTTAAAATTTCATAAATAATCAAATAAGAAAAAATTTTCCTCACATTTCTTTTTCCTTTCAATTTTCATTTTTTTTTTTATCATTTTCTGGACTACTACTTTCTCTCCACTGTATACGTTTGTCGTCTCCTCGCACCTAACTCACTCTCTAGTCACCGCCGTTGATTACAATCTCTCCGTCTCCGGTGAAATTTCGCTTCGAACACATAACCACCGTGGCCGCCGCTTCACTCTCTAGGTCTTTCTTTTTCTCTCAAATAATGCATATCGGTCCAGTTCGCAGACACTTTCAGGATATTTTCCCAATACTCGTACAATATGTGTGATTTCTTGGAGTAGTTTTGTGTTGGTCAGTTAGGAGATGCGATTCTGGGGAAGAACTCCAAAAAAATGATTTTACTGAATATTAGTATCTTAATTGCGGTATAGTTTTATTTTTTCGATTTTGGTTTTTCTTTGGTCTAGAAAAGTTGTTTAATCAAATCTTATGCTGTGCGGCTTATTAATGTCTTATGTTACTAAAATTAAGTCGTGATTGTTTATGTTATTTTGCATCTTAGTTGGGAATTTTGGTTCCAGACGGTGAAACTCTGTCAAATTAGCACGTTTTCTTTGTGGCAAACTTTTCTTTGATCTTATTAGCATTAAGATGGATACATATATACAGAGATGAGGATCTCTTTACAGCTGTATATAACTAAACCCAATGAAGTTATCATTCTCAGCGTGGTTGGTGATTTCTCTCTTGGGGACTTGGTTTTATTGGCAGAAATGGGTTGGAATTAACAGTTTAACTGGGGACAGCTTCGGATGAGAGTGTTTGATGAAATAGGTGAAAGAAATGTGTTGACATGGACTGCACTGATTGATGGTGCATGGATTGAGTGCAAAGGTGCTAAGGATGCTTCATGAGATGAGGAGTCATGGTTTTCAGCTGGATCATGTTACATTCACTGGAGTTTTAGTGGCTTGTAGTCACGGAGGTCTTGTCAGTGATGGCTGGCATGTCTTTGAAAGCATTAGGAATGAATATGGCGCCACAGGACAATTGCCTGAGCATTATGGTTTGTATGGATTGATATCTTTGGCTTTTGCAGGCTTCTGCAATGAAGCCTGCAAATTCGTGGAGAAGAATGTCAATTAGCTTGGCTCTTCCACACTTGTGGATGTAACATAGCTACATTGTAATCTCCATTGTCTGTTTGATAAGCTGTTTTATTATATAAAAATGTGCTAGCAGGATGAGTATATTTAATAAATCATGATGGGTTGTCTTTTTGTAATTCATCTTTTCCCTACCCATTTTCCCTTTTCATTAGTAGTGTTTTTGTGGTTCTCATGGATCATATTTTTTATAACGAATAAACTCTACTTGTCTCAGAACCAGATATGATTGTGTTTGGAATTAAAAAGGTGACTAATTTGATGCTTATGAGCTATGACACAATCAGTTTCTTTTGATTTACAGATTAGTGGAAGATGAAGAAAGGGTTGCACCCTCAGATGCAATGGATATCCTATGTTACTCAGAGTGGCAGGCTGATGCATGTTATGATGACCAAACTACACACTGTTGGTAAAGTTGACCACTTTAGAGCGAGACGTCAGATGGCTCAAAGTGTGGGACAGATAGCCAAGTTTAAGCGTCGGTATGGGCTGAAGGATGAAGAGAAAGGATGAAAGTGATTTCTAAGATGCAAAAGAAAGTGAAACATGAAACATAGTTGTTTCCTGAGTGTATTTGGCTGTTTAAGCTCTGGGAAGCATTTTTTTGTTTTGATTGACAGTTGAACAGTGACTACAAGTAGGCTTTGTTAAGTTCAGAAGTTTGCAGAATGAAAGTGTTCAGTTATTGCTCGGGTTAAATTTTAAAACAACTCTTGCTTTCTTACGGAACAAAATAAATATCCAGCAATGTTGAATATTTCATTTAAATTACCAGTTGCAATTTGTTCTTCCAACAGTGAAAACAAGTCATCTTTCATCATTGCTTCAGATAATCGATTCGCATCACTTGGGGATCATTTTCCTATTTTGTATTTTCATAGGCAACCTAGTTTGAGTTTGTTAATGTCATGATGAACAACTGTTTGTTTACCGTCTCTGAGCTTTCCTATTTCATTAACCAAATCCTTTTTATTATTTTGAACATGGCCTACATATTTGATCCAAACTTAAACACTCCATTTTATTGTTCAACCATGTTATGAGTCATGATTAAATAGGTAGATAGCATTTCGTGGTATTTGATTAGATTTTACATGTTGTCCTATTAATACACATAATTTGATAGGTCGAGTATACATTAGCCTACCCTATAGGCTGAAGCTACGTGTAGACAGTTGGAACAATTGTAAGTTTATCTCCAAATTCTTGTGAAAGTCACTAAAGGAGTTTGAAATTATGTAGATCACTTCATCTTCATGAAGCAGGTATAGGAAACTTGTAAGTATTCATGTTTAGGAATTCACATGGTCTGATGGTCATTTGGAAAAATTTGAGTCCTTCACATATAGCAGAGATAAAAACCATTCACATGGCCGAGACTTGACTCAAGTGATAAAATGAATGGAGAAAGGTTTATGGGAGGTTGTAGGTTCAAGTGTCTAACAGGACAGGACAAGAATTTACCTATAAAAAAAGATAAAAAAATAAAAACAATTAATAAATTATATTCTTACTATTTGTTAATAGCATCATTGTTGTAACCGCCAGCAGTCAATTTTCATGAATGACTTAGATCTAAATTTTAGTTCTCCCTATGTCCCCATTTTTAGATTGCACAATTTTCTTGAATTTCAAATGCTAGTTATTGCAGCAGATTTCATAGAGTATACAACTTAATGAGGTTTACATACATAAAAAAGCTTAATACAGCCCTGTTTCACATCCCTGCGACCCAGTTCTCCTCGACAAATTTTTGATTCAAACGATGATTAGAAGAGAAACCTACTTTCAAGCTGAAGTGTCATAGTATAGAACATTTTTCTTAACTGAAGATATTTTTTGAGAAATTATGTTATCAGTTTTTTAAAGTCATTTTAACTAGTAAATTTGAATGCTATGGTTACTGAATAATATGCATTTCCTTATTGAGCACTGTCTTTTTGTATGTTTTAAGTCTTAAATAAAAAAATTATGTTCTTTTCAGCAGACTACTCTGAATTCACAAGTAGCTCATTAGGTTTCTTGATGGTTACAAGCTTAGTCACCAACTTAGGCACTGTCTTTTACAAGAAAAATGACCTTAGAATATCAGGCATTGAATCAGTAAAAATGTGAGCATTTTTTAACTAATCTTCTTATTGCAGGTGTGGCTTCTTCAGCCAAACTATGGTTTAGAAACACGCCATCGCCCATCTTCTCCATCTATCATTGTCAAAGGTCTTAGATACTAGGGCATATACCTGCCAGGATCTTCTGGTTGGAAAAATCAGTTGAACAAAACTGGCTGCTCTTCAAGGTGAGTTGGATTTCTGTCACCAGCTCCTGTTTTAGCCACTCTGCCATAAATCTATTTTGGGTCCTTCTCAGCTTGGAAGCATTTGGCTATTATGAAATGCTGCTGCTACACCAATAACAATTCTGGTCCCAGAATTGTAGTACTAATCTTATTCCCCATATTCAATTATTTATGGCCTCTGTTCAAGGCGGAGCTTATTTGAT
>JAEQBH010005145.1:0-85883 GCA_016808115.1 Tetrastigma voinierianum | reverse complement strand
GTGTTGAATGCTAGATTTGTCCAAGAACAATGTAGTATAGCTTGGATTTCTCCATATACACCATACATTTCACTAGTTAGAGACCATATTCCTTTTCGGTGACAAAATGGGCTCCAATAGCTACTTGTAAAATTTGGCACTCTTTAAGATTTGTTTTCAATACTTCACAACTATTTCTCAGATCAAGAATTCGTCTCTCTATAGACAGGATAATGCAAGCATTCCAATGTACCTGGTATCTCGTCCTTCAAATCTAATAAAAATTTTCATCTCCTGATTAGATCTTTGCTAACACGGATCAAGATCCTTTCATCGACTAAGGAGAAACCTCTCGATTAACTAAATTGATACATCATCTAATTTAATCCTCACACCATGAGTAAATCTAGTGATCTATCAAAGTAATTTTTCGTGAGTTCATTAGTTCCAAGATATTAGTCTAATACACTTGTTACGCTCTTTACTCGTGAATTCCATCTCCGTATGTCACTCGTGAGGCGCCCCGAAATCGAGCAAAGATACACTCTTTTCGGGGTATAAGCTACTAATATTCTAATCATAATTATATGAACAATACCACTATATAAATTCAGTTTTCAAACCCAATAAAATAATTGAAAACTCCGCACATCTGAATGTTCTAAAAATAATCTCACTCTCTAGAGGGTGTTTAATGTTCCACATCGGATTCCAATCATCACCAATCAAACAAAAGTAAGAAAATGAAGAGAAACAAGAGACAAGGAGATAAAAATCCATTTGAGCTAAATCTTCGCCTCAACAAGAAATAAACGGAATATCCGAATACAACACCAAATCTCTTCAATAGAAATAAAAACCGCTCTAAACTACTCTAAGAAATGCGCTTAGAGAGAAAACCTATGAGAAAAATCCAGATTTTAGCTTCCAATTTTGTCCGAACATTAGTGAAATCAATCTCTCAAGTAATAAAGACCGAAATCTCTTCAATAAAAATAAAATCTGCTAAAAATTACTCAATCTAAAGAATCAAAATCAGAGAAAAACCGAAAATCGGCAATGAGAGAGAGAAACCCCATGAGAGGTTCTCCAATGTTCCCGCCGCCCATTGGCCCAGAAAACGAGTATATATGTGGTCCTAGGGTGAAATGGGCTTGAAAATAGGTCAAAATATCCCTTTTCGGCCTTTTTTAGGTTTCTGCAACATTTTTGGTCGCGACACAATTTCTTGGTCACGACCAAGTTTTCTGGTCGCGACCAAGTTTTTTGGTTGCAACACAATTTCCTGGTCACGACCAAGTTTCTGACAAAGAACTGCTTTTCTTCTCCAACTTGCTCCAGCCAACTCTTCATTTTAACTGATTTGGGCGAGCATCATGGAAAGCTCTTTGAATGTAGAATGAAGCCATGAGGGAATTTGAACCATTTGATGTTCCATATGGTACAGAAAAATTTATCTTCCCAGTGGCACGCTGTGAGACTCTCGGTTGACTCCTCTTTTGGAAATATATTGCTCATTTCTTGCCAATCACTGTTTTCATCAATAATCCACAAACCAAGTTTAGAGAAAAATTTATGAGTTTTACATGAATATGGATATATATAAAATGCAAATAAATAACATGTGAAAATGAACTCAAAACATAGATGAGTTTGCACTCATCAAACACCCCCAAACTTGAAGTTTTGCTTGTCCCCAAAGAAAAGCAGAAAGGTTGTTTCATTCCCAAGAAATGGAAGAGAATGAGTCTATCACCCTTTTATTTAACCAAAACTATAATCAAGCTTGCAAGGGGTATGTGATATGTGTCTCAAAAAAAAAATTACCCTTACAAGGAATATGGAGAATATGATCAAGATAATTTATTCATTTTAATAGTGAATTAATCTCATAATAGAAAATTTTAGATCATGGTTCTCACTAGTGTGTGCGTGTGTATGGTCTTCCCCTATCCAAACAATTGCAAGCTAGATGAGTTTATGAGAATTGAGATAAGTACGAGGATCTCCAAGATAATTTTATTTAGGTTCCATAGGCTTGTTGTTCTTATCACTCCACTAATGTAGGCACACAACTCTCAAGATCAAGAGGTCTTTATAAGCTTCTAATGTAAGGCTTGGGTATGGGTAGTTGAGTAGTCATTTTAGGCTAAAATCTTACCCAAACATACATCTTTTTTCTCGCATTGACAGTCTTACTCCATCCCGATTCTACCATCGCATAGTGACACTCTCAAACACCCCAAAATCGCTTTTGTGCATCCTTCCATACTCCTCATATCACTTTTCTCGCACAAATTCTGCATTATTTCAACGAACACCAAGAAGCCTTTTCTTAAGACAAGGTTATTAGAGTGGTGCAATGTCAAAACCTCCCTTGAGCTTTCTACCAACCCTTAGCGAGCTTTAAAATCAATAGCCCCGTAATTAATCGGGCTTTAGGTAATAGGTGCTGAGACACCCTTAGATTTCCATTGTTCTAGGAAGGAAGGCTACGAGGCCAGACTCAATTCTCCTTGACTTTTATTGCATTTCTTTGCTTTTACACTTGATATTTTTCCATTTTTTTTTTCTAACTTCAAAATAACTCCCCAAACTTCTGCTCCCCTCACCACATTTCAATTATAGTTCAAATCCTCATGTTATGGGTGGAGCTTTGGTTCTTTATTGAGGATAGCGATGTATATGAAGTTATTGGCTTCAAACTTGGTTTTTTTTATAAACAGAATTTTGCTCTTTAAGGCTCAACATCTGGTACTAGAGGAATATGCATATGCATATTAATGTATAGCTTGAGTACAATCTTTCCAAGGACGGCCTATATCATTTCCTCAATTGTCGGTTGCCTAAGATTTCCGCCAAGCGATACAGAACAAGTTCTAGAACCTATGGAGATCAAAATTAGATGGATTCTCATAAACCTTCTAATCCAAGAAAACCGCTTCAAGGGTTCTAGTGACCACGTGCATGGATTTTGATAAACCAATGACTAAATAGCCTATTAAAGAAATAACTCATTAAGCATCAAGTCCTATTATCTCTAATATTGTCCATATCCCAAGGGTTCATTTATGGTCCTTATTGACATCATAACAACTCTAAGAAAAATTCAATTAACTCAATAAACTCTAACTAAAAAATATATACCAAACTAAGATGTAAGTTAGGAAGCATCAAACAAAGTCATTATCCAGAAAAGCACCAGAAAATTTCATCCTCAAAGTTGTCATTTGCAACATGTGGGGTGTGACATGATAAACTAACAAAAAAATAAACACCCCCAAACTTTGAGATGAACATTGTCCTAAATGTCTACAATGAGCAAAAGGAAGTAATAAAGTAAAGGCACAAGAGAGTTTGGGAAAGTGAACTCCCTTTGTAGTCTTGGCCACTTTGAATAGGAACCTGATTGATTTTAAGACATTGACATTGTACTAATTCCTGATATAATTTTTTGCTTCTTTGGAGCCATGAAAATGGCTTGTGGCATTTTCTCAAACACTTGGTGTGCACCAACTTCCTTCACCTCAAATGAGTAAGTTTTGATTCTTCAATACATGCAAATCACTCCACAATCAACAATGATCCACAAAGAACCCAAACACAAACAACTAAGCACAAAAATTTTCTTCCATTGTAACTCCTCTTGATGCTTGGAAATGATGGATGGAAAATTAACCAACAAAGGTAAGTTTGTGGGTTTGTGGATGGGTTTTGAAGCTCAAGACATAGAGATGGGATTGGGGAGGAAATGTGATTAGGATTTTAGTGGAGGGAGATGAATTTGCGTGGTTGGAAGTTGCAAGGGTTGGAGTGAGAGTATGGCAAGATAGAGTATAAAGTAGGAAGAAGAAAATGGGCTTTAAAGGGTTAAAGCCAATGTTTTCATGCTGGACTGGTGCTATCACGTCAGCAATTCGCCAGCACCCCTGTTTTTTATCCAACTTGTTATACTCATATCTCCTTCATTTTAGCTCAGAATTTGATGTGTAAGGACTCGTTGGAAAGCTCTTTCAATGTAGAATGTGCTCATGGGTTGAGGTGAACCATTTGGATCCTCAATCAATACAGAAAAACAGAATGTTGAATTCTGTCCAGTGTGATGATTTCTTGACTCCTTAGGTTCTCCTTGCTTTGTCTCTTGCCCATATCACTTGCTATCCTTCAAAAGTCCTTCATGCTTATATATTCTCTCAAAATTCCTCCATTAGCAACCCTTAATGCTTTCATTCATGCTTAAACTCATCTCTTGTCTCTAATTCTCCTCAAGCATGATCATGAACCTTCCAACTTTTTATTTCAAATTAATTTGTTCATTTCCCATATCAAAACCTCGAAATTTGATGAACATCTCCTCTCCATTTTTTTTCACACTTGCCAATTATAATTACATCAACTATTCTTCCAACTTCAAGCCTTCGCTCTTGTAAACTAGTCATGACAACATGTTGAGCTTCAACCTATCTTATCTCCTCGAAACACTAACAACAAAGTTAAACATCGCTGAAATTTTTATCCTAGCAAGAAAAACAAAGAACAAATAAAATAACTAAAAATAGAAAAATAAAAGAGAATGGATAGAACTTCATTACTTAGTTTAGGTTGCCTCCCAAGAAGTCAGCCCGTTTTTAGAGTCCAAATAGACTCATTGGAAAAGTACTAGTGCTTCCATTTGACCAATCATTCATCTTGGAAAGCACTTTTCTTCATAATCATTTAGCTCAAGGATGTTTTCGATTTTAAAGAGGGGAAAGAAACTCAAAATCCCTTTAATTATGGCTGGTTCAGCCACACGCCAAAACAGTCCTCTAGTGTGATGTAGATGTAAACACATTTGCGCTTAAGGGACTGCTCAAACTTGTGCCCTTGATTGAAGCAAGCTGCGTAATTTTCGCATTCATCGTTTTTCATCTGGCCAGCCGAATTACGGGTGGAAGACTGAACTTTGCTTTCTTCCTCACTCTACAAGCAAGGTGAGCTCCCCCTTGTTGATGTCAATCCATGCTTGGCTTGAGGAAAGAAGTGGTCTTCTTAGTATATGAGAATTTTGTAAATCCCCTTCAATGCCCTAAGTCACAAAATCCATGGGGAAGGTAAATGTGTCAATCTTCACCAAAATGTTTTCAATAGCCATTACTTGACTTACTTCTTCAAATTTCAGTTTATCCAATAATGACTCTTTCATCATCTAAAGGTTTAGAGTGCCTTGTTCTCAATTTCAACTCATTTTCACCTTCTTCACGTATTTCAAGATAGGAAATTTCGCACACCGCTCAAAGGGGTATCAATGCATTCATTGAGATTTGGCAAAGTGTTACCAGGGAGAGGTCCTAGAGAATTTTTCTTGAATGCTTGGACTAAAAGTCCTATTTGAGCTTTTACATTTTTCAATCTAGCACTAGTGTTGACTGGCATCTAAATCTGGAAATGTCATGAAGATTAATCATCTCTGCTCCTCCCATGTAGATAAAAATCTGCTTCTTAATAAAAGGAGACAACTCTTCTTCCCCTTGAAATGTGGGATTTGAACTCCCTTGATAAGGCAATACTCCTTGTTCCATGAGTGAGTCATTGTGAATTCTTTGGTCCAATTTATGAAGAAGTAGTTCAAGCTTGGCTTCTATGGAGGCAAATCTATCTTCTATTGAATGTTCCTCCATAAGTACCAACAAATAAGAAGAAAAACAAAAGAAAATAAAGTATAAAATACTAATAAAAAAATTAACTAAGAAACAAATCACAACCAAAAAGATAAAAATTAAATAAAATTGCCTAAATTAGCAAATTACCCGCTCTTCAAAATGTCAACTTCCAATGAGAAAGTGAACCACGCCAATCCTGCAACTAAGGCCAAAACTTTAGCAGACCAAATGATGGCTATGTGAAAATATGGTCACGGAGTGAATGTGGTAAAATACCAAAACTGATTTGAAAAACAAAAGTAAGTGTACTCAAAACTGAAATGAAAAGCAATACTAACACCAACCCTTTCCGCAAGTGCACGGGTCATACAAGTAATAAAGTGGACTCTGTGAGTTCGGATATCGTACTCCACGAGGATTGGAGGTTTGACTGGAATTTGATCACCCCGATTACATGGGCTCTTCACTATTTAGGCGCATCAAATATGATGGAATAAAATCACCCGAATTGAAACAAAAACCGATTTAAAACTAACCTAAAATCTACCAAATAAACAACTACTTAATTTAAAAGGTATGAAGAGAGTCACTAGTGGATGGGGATAATTATTTACATCACGCTTGCATTTCCTGAAAGCGCGTTAACAATTGGTGTTGAATGCTAGATTTGTCCAAGAGCAATGTAGTATAGCTTGGATTTCTCCATACACCATACATTTCACTAGTTAGAGATCCATATTCCTTTCGTGACAAATGGTCTAAATAGCTACTTGTAAAATTTGGCACTCCTTTAAGATTTGATTGTTTTTCTTTTCAATATTTCATAACTATTCTCAGACTGAAGAATTTTTGACCCTATAGACAGAATAATGCAAGCATTCTCCAATGTAATTGGTATCTCGCCCTTCAAATCTAATAAAATTTTCTATCTCCTTGATTAGATCTTTGCTAACATGGGATCAAGATCCTTTCATCAAACTAAGGAGAAACTCTCTCGATTAACTTAAATCGATACATCATCTAATTAATCCTCACCATGAGTAAATTAGTGATCTATCAAAGTAATTTTTCAGAGTTCATTAGTTCCAAGATATTAGTCTAACATACCCTTGCTACCGCTCTTACTCAGAATCTCCATCTCCAGGCCACCGTGAGGGCCTCCGAAATCAGAGCAAAGATACAACTCTTTTTTGGGTATAAGCGCTAATATTCTGGAACAGCTTAATTATATGAACAATACTAATTATAGTAAATTCGCTTCAAACCCACAAAATAACTGAAAAAATGCAAATCTGAATGCTCAACAATTAATCCCCACCTCTAGAGGGTGTTTAATGTTCCTTAGCTGGATTCCAATCATCACCAATCAAACAAAAAGTAAGAAAATGAAGAAAGAAATCAAGAGACAAGAAGAGAAAATCCGCATTTGAGCTTTGCATCTTTCGCCCTAATAAAAATAAATCAATATCTCGAATACAACACCGGAATCTCTTCAATAGAAATAAAAATTCGCTCTAAAAACTACTCTAAGATCTATTAAAAATAAAAATCAAGAAAGAAAAACTAAGAAAATGGGCGCTTTAGAGAGAGAAAACCTATGAGAAAAAAAATTCCAGATTTTAGCTTCAATCTTTGTCTGAACATTAGTGAAATCTGAATCTCTGATGTACAGCACCGAAATCTCTTCAATAAAAATAAATTCTGCTAAAAAATTTACTCTCAAATCTAAAAATAATCAAAATCTGTAGAAAAACTAGAAAAATTGGCAGTTTAGAGAGAGAAACCCCATGAGAGAGGTTCTCCAATGTTCCCGCTCAGTCCATCACCCACAACCAGCACAGAAACTGAAAGAAACGTATCGAGTAGTCAAACATCACTCTTTCTGGCCTTTTTAGGTTTCGCAGCATTTTGGTCGCCACTTCCTGGTCTAATTGTTTTCGTCATGTACCAAGTTTTTTGGTTGCAACACACTTCTAGTCGCGACCAAGCTCTCTAGACAAAGAACTCCGGTTTTTCTTCTCCAACTTGCTCCAAATATAACTTTCATTTTAACTCTGATTTGGGCGCAGAGTACTCTCGTTGGAAAGCTATTTGAATGTAGAATAAGTCATGAGGGAATTTGAACCATTTGATGTTCCATATGGTACAAAAAAAAATTTATCTTTCCTGGCATGTCGTGAGACTCTCATTAATTTCTTTGGAAATATATTGCTCATTTCTACAAATCACTTGCTTTTCATCAATAATCCTACAAAACCAAGTTTAGAGAAATACGAGTTTTACATGAATATGGATATAAATGCACAAATAGCATGTGAATGAATCAAAACATAGATGAGTTTTGCACTCATCACCCGCCCGTGGCCTCATTCTCCGCCCTGCCCATACTCTACTTCTCCGCCTGCCTCGTAACGGAAGGTGCCCGTGCAAGCCCCGTGGATCGAAACTAGCCTCCGACCTATACCGGGCTGTGTAGGAATGTACCTGTGATCCTCCACTCCTACCGCTGACTGACTGCATTGCCCGAAACCCCGGGATCCGTCTCGGGGCAATCCTCCTCATATGTCCCGGTCAGCCGCGCAGGTAGCATACCATCCGCCTGAAACTCGACCGGCAACTCTGATCCGCCCACCTGTGATGGTCGCAACTCTAGAACCTCATGAACTAGAAGCTCCTCTCGTTTCTTTCCCACCAGAAGAAGACTGAATTCTCCTTCCTCTTGCTACTAACACCCGCATCCCGAGTGCTCCAAGCATCCTCGATCTCTCTCTCTATGGTCAAGGCCGTCCCAACCATGGAGTTCATATCTCGTAGACGAAGTCCTACAATCCTGCCCCGAATGGACAACTTCAGCCCATTCTCGAATCTCCTAACCTTGGCCATGTCCGTGGCCACATAATCATCAAGAAACTGGAAGAAGCTCGTGAATCTAGCCACATAATCCATCACACTATCGTCCTCGTCAGCCTTCTTAGGAACTCCCCGAGCCTTCGCATGCCCTCAAAGATCCGAAAAATACTTACCCATGAACAAATTTCCCGAACTCATTCCATGTCATTGCCTCTAGGTCTCTAAAGGTCTTTGCCCATTTCCACCATACTTAGGCCTCACCCTCTAGCTGGAACGCAGCTAGTCTAATCCTAGTCATGTCAGAGGTAATCTTCATAGCCTCTAACACCTTCTCGACCTACATGAACCAATGGTCTGCCACCATCGGATCTCCTCCCCCTGTGAATGTCGGAGGATGATGTGCCCTGAACCTCTGGAGGTTACTCGACCTCCCTCGACACCGCACTAGCCTGTGCAATAGCAAGAAATTTCAAACAAAGAAAGCCCCGCCGATCAAATACTAGTGGTGACTGACCAGTACCTCGTGGACGCCCTCTACATCCTTGCCCTCGATTAGCCATCTACACATGTCAAATGGCACGTTAAATTCAATGAAGTATCTCCAAGGCTCAAACACAACCCCGAGACACTATTCTTATACAGAAATATTTTATATACTAAGTCCCTACATTCATAGGCAATGCAAGACAATTAATTCAATATATCAAATCATATTCAATATCAAAAATTTTATTTTTGAAATTTTCATTTTAAAAAAAAAATTATCTCTTTTTTTTTTTTTTTTTGAAAATTTTGTGAACAAAGTGGTCCAAACAATGACTGGAATAAAGTGGCACTGAGTCCAAAATCAAGTTGGCGTACAGTGCACACCCAACGGACCATGGCTGCGTGCATGGTGCGCCCAGGCCGCGCGCAAGGCGCCGTGTCGTGGCGCGCACTGGGTTGTATCGTGGCGCACAAGAGACCGTGTCGTGGCCCCCCTCCCGATCGTGTCGCAGGCGTGCAGCGCCGTGTCGCAGGCCTGGCCGGCCATGTCGCAAGTTGTATCACGACACACCCAGCACCAGGGCCATGCGTGCGCGCTGTGTCGCGCACTGCCGCACGTGTCGCAGGCCAAGCGTCGTATCGTGGCGCACCGTGGCCGTGTCGCAGCCCTATTGCGATACAAAAGCCGCCCCAGCCACGATACAAAGTTTGTATCGCGGGATACCCTCCGTGCTGCTGCCTTTTCCGTTCGTGGTCACGACATACAAATTGATGTATCGCGGACCCGAAGTGCCTATGTAAATGGCGAGCCCGCACCCAATTTATAGCTGCACCTTTCTTTCATTTTTTTTCATTCCGCTTTTTCTTCACATTCTCGCTATCGAAAAAAACTACTCAAAAAAAAAAAAAATATATATATATATATATATATATACTTTTTTCATTTTCCAAGAAACCAAATAAATTTCTTAAAATTTATTTTATCCATTTTTCCGCTTACACTATAAAACCTAGAAAAAATTTTCTCCACATCATTTTTTTTTTTTCATTTAATTCTGGACTATTTGCCCAAAATTTCAAACACTTGTGTTCTCACACTAAATATCACACTTCGATTCCCTGGCCCTGAATCTGGTCATGGATCCGATCCTAAGCCGGGATGCGACCATACTAGGACTTTTTTTTTAAAAGCCAAATCAGACTTCCATGGGTATGGCCTACATCTTATAATGTAATCCAAATATCATATCCATATCAAAGAACTACACCGGAGTGGTGTCCATCAAAATCTATATACATATATCAAATCCATTCACTTATACAAAAACTACACTTTTACAATTACAAATCATAGCGCGGCACCTACATGTAATGAATCCCTACTAGTGTGATGGCCCAGCAGTATGCGGAAGTTTTCAAATGTCTTCTTCTGTACCTACACGGATTAAAACCCGTGTTAAGCTTTACGCTTAGTGGGAAACATATGTCTTATGCATATACTCATTTAACGCATAAAACAATAACATATAATATAAATTTCATGCATTTATATTATGAACTTATACGAGTACTTCTTCTTATAACAGGCTTACGCTTATTCGGATCTCCCAGAGGGAAGGCAAGATCTTATTCTTATGCGTAACTTATGCTTATAACAAACTTATTATTCAAGACTGTAGGAGTTACGTAAACTATATCACTTGGTCTCGTAATCCTATACTTATAATCGTACTTATATTTATTCGGGGACTCCCGTAGGGGGGCTGGCGTAACTTATCCTTATTCCTGTAACTTATACTTATAAATGTGACTTATGTTTATTCAAGACTCCCCGTAGGGAGTTGCGTAACTTATACTTATTCAGAACTTATACTTAACAAACTTATGTTTATTCAAGACTCCCAGAGCATGCAATCCTATCCTTATACTATGAAGTTTAATTGCTCGGAGGTACACGATGTATCACGAAATTATGGAACGATATTGGTATTAAAACTTATTTTTATACCTATACTTGTAAGTACTACAAAACTTATACTGGTCTTACGGAACTTATATTGGTATTTCGGAGCACATACTGGTATTTCGGATCTTATATGTGTATTACAGAACTTAGACATGTATTTTAGATCTTATACATGTCTTACAGAGCGTATACTTATCTTACTCTGATCTTACACTGTATTATGCGTAACTTAGGACATGTATTTCGTGATCTTATACATGTCTTACAAGAGCGTATACTTATCTTATGGATCTTATATCAGACATGCAACTTAGACATGTATTTGTGATCTTATACATGTCTTACAGAGCGTATACTTATCTTACGGATCTTTTCTTGTGCGAAGGCAGTCTGTGAGAGGTACGATAAGTTCGAATGCACGTAATCCTATATCACATGCAAGGTCGATCGTAATTTATGACATACATTTCGCATATGGACATTAGTCGATACTTGATCACACGCATACATATACCGGACCATATATTCGTAACATATCCAATAACAAAGAGATTATTGGTTTAAATCATAAACTATGATCTCAGTTACATCAGTTTCGAGGTACCCGTAGGTACTAATGACTTATACTTATATTACGTAACTTAACTTACTTTACCGATAATGAGTACCAAGGGGGTACTAACGTAACTTATACTTATGTTATCGATACAAGAGTACCAGGGGTACTACAAAACTTATACTTATTTTATCGATGCGAGAGGATCTGTAATACTACGTAATCCTGACAGATACGTGAGGCACCAGAGGCACTCGCTGCAACTAATTAGATACGTACGTAACTTAATCAACACAGAGCACCAGAGGTACTAGCGTAACTTAATCGATACGTGGAGTGAACTGTAGGTACGCATGTAGTTTAATCGTATACAAGAGTACCGTAGGTACTACGTAACTTAATCGAGACAAGAGTACCCATAGGTACTAATAGTAACTTTATTCGCACACAGAGTACCCGTAGGTACTATGACGTAATAATACACCTTTTGTTTACTCTTATTGATTATTCAGCATATCATATAATCGTTAGAATACGACCAAGCATACAAAAAGTGTAAGACACAAAGATAATAAGTATCCGCTTGATTCATACAAAGACTCAAGTACGTGAGCACAAAGCAGATTTGCAGTACTAAAACAAGAGGTCGTAGCACTAATCGGGATGTGAGGTTGTAGCACTTAACAGACAAGAGGTCGAGCACTTAACCGACAGAGGTCGAAGCACTTAACAGACAGAGTGTCGTAGTACTTAACTCCGACAGAGTGCCGTAGCACTTACCAGAGTACCAAGTACTGGATCACGGTATGTCAGAAAGACTAATCAGAGTACCGGCATTAATCAAGTGCCTGAGCACTAACAGAGCAATCTAAGTATTTCACTAGAAGTGCCTGAGCACTAAATGTGAGTATCAAGTACTAATCGTATTTGTGAGTGTGTCATTTAATAACTGGTCTTATAAGTATTTTTATAATTATATGAGTTTAGTAACTTACTATTTTATAATAGGGCATTCTTAGCCACATTATGTGTTCATGACCGATCGCATTTCATATGACTGCAAAGTATAATGCGTATGTAATCACACCTATTCATGTATTCTTATTCTCTATGAATCTACTCTTTACCCAGAATTGGAATCACCCAACTTGATCATCCAAACTAAAGTTATGGCATTTTCATGCCAACTAGTCATTTTACCGATTTTACCCGAGGGACAGTTTGAAATACTCACTTTTCCGGGGTCTTAACTTCATATTTGGCACTATCTCTTTGTGCTCATTCAAATTTAAGGGGCTAAGGGTCTTATTCCAACTGGAATCACCCAATTCGGAGCACCGAAACTCAAGTTACGTCCGAAACAACCCGGACTACTCTATGTTCAAGACTGATGCAGGAATTGGCTTGCATATGGCCCCACTTTGAGTGAATTTTTGGGCCACCTAAAATCAGAATTTTATGATGTCTATTTCTTGAAGTTTGATTTTCCTTGAAGTCTATTTTAATTGGCCACTTGAATCACTCTAATCGGATAAGAAATGAGCAAGTTATGGCTAAAATACAAAAACTGATCGAAATAGAAAACTGTGAATAGGTGTACCTAAGATGTGTCTAACGTACTGGTACACACAGCCAAAATGACCAGAACTCCAAAGTGCACTGCATGTTCGTAGGGAACTAAAGGCCAGATGTCAAACTAAATTGCCTGCACGTGTGTTTTCACCCCATTTTTCCATATTTTGATACCCAATCAACTCTACACTTCAAACACACATCAAAACCATTTGAAATTCACCCTATAATCTCTTTTCTATTCACCATCTTCAATTACATGTCTTTCTTCAAACTCTTTCATGAATTCTTTCAAAATCATTCTAATATGGGTCACAACCCATACACAAATCAAACATGATGATTATTTAGGGTTTATTCTAAACCCTAGCTCAATTACTTGTTATTTAACATGTATCAATCCTTAAGAGAGATTTCATACTTATCTTCGGGGCCATTTAGAGTTTTTTCAACCCTAACTTCAATAAATCTTTGATTAGGAAGAAATCCTAATAAACCCTAGATTTGGAACTCATAAACTTTTTTAGAATCCCATACAAAATCCATGTGATCCATACAAAATCCATTCTCAAAGTAGTTTCCATACAAAATTCATACCAAAATCAAGCATCCATACCTTAATTTGGCTTTGCTTGAACTTCTCCCCTTCATCTTCTTCTTCTCTTCCTCTTCCTCTTCCTCTTCTTCTCTCTTTTCCTCTCCTCTCTCTCTCTCTACGGTTTGGTCTCTCAAAAATGAGAGACCAATTGCTCTTAAATCCCTTTAGGTTAAGGCCATGTTCGCAAGTCAAACCCATTTTTGCTTTCTTAACTTTCTAATTGCATCTTGGTCCTCCATATTTCTAGGAATTACACCAATTCCTATTATTTATACTTTGCCTCACTCTTGTTAACTTATGACTTTAAGTCCCTCTTTTGGACAATTTACAATTTTATCCTAAATCTGTAAATTTTCGGGTCCCTCGTTTCCATGTTTCGCATTTAACTCACGAAACATTCAAATTACGCTTACAAAATACCCTAAATATGTCGAAAACTACTAGGGTACATTTCGGGGTGTTACACTAAACCCTAGTGTTCAACATCATTCCTATGCTATTCACTAAGCATACAATTTCAATCACAATTCACACACATGATCACACTATCACATAACATACAACTCATGTTATACACACCATCACACATCAAACACCATGCATGTAGTGTTCTAATATTGTCTCGTGACTTCCTAGGTAATCACATACCTAAACCTTAACATCGAGCTATACCAAGCTATGATGTTCTTACCCCTTAATGACTATGGCCTAAGCCCAAATCCCTCAAGCCCTAGGTATTCGTCTACCTAAGCTCTGATACCAAAGTTGTGATGCCCAAAAATAGGGGGTCCTTTGACAACCCGTCAACTGCTGAATACTTCGTGGAACAACCTGTAACCCGACCCCACTCATTTAAAAATCAGCAGAGTCCCTTGTACGGAGCTCTACCCAAATACAGAACCTGTCCTAAACAACATCATAAGACATATACATGAGTAAAAATGGCCACTTGGCCCCATACAACAATACTCATCAACATATACCAACTATATACCATAGTTCAAGAGTTAATAAATCACTCTTATTTCAACATATATTAAAATTTACAACATTCTAATACATTTTATACAACTAAGATACCAAAGCCACAACCCGGCTTTCTTCTCAAATGGCCTCTAATGAGTGCCGCCTTCCCGATCGCTCCCCTAGACTGGAATAATATTCCCCACAGGAGCAATCGCCCAAAGAGAGATAATTTCTACATGGGTTACTCCCCACCTAAGTGCACATGCATGTATGGGCAATCAAAGATCTGCCAATTTCATGACCGACTCGGGAACGTCTACATGACTAACCATGTCTCGAGTCCCACCGACTCCCTCACATGCCCAAGCCGAATAGCGTAGTAAAATCAGCGCTTTCAAAACAAAACCTCATTGCTCAACACACCACCGAATTCCAGAAAAGCATCGACTACCCGAGGTGAAATGTGCTGAGAACCCCTAAACACCCATGGGCTCCGACGTGCAATTGTTGGACCATCTCCCAACACAATTCTCCGGAAAATCATCCATTGAAATTCCTTTCGCAACCATGTTCGTTTTTCTTTCAATTTCATATCATGCACTCTCACCTAATATTCTAGGTTGCCCTAGTGCATATGGAATGCATGATGCCAATTTCAATACATTCATGCTAATATATTCACATGCATATATATATTAACATAATTAAATCACATAAAACATGCTATGCACCACAATCGATCGATAATCAAAATTAGCTCACATGGGCTAATTAACAAACACCACAAGCAATTCATTTTGAATCACTCAACATCATAAAAAATTCACACAAAAGATTCACGTGGAACAAAGGAAACTGCCATCGCTCACGGCCACACAAATAGAATTTCTCCATGGTTCAAAGCTTTGATCGGTTTACGGCTAAAACAAGCCTCGTGAACATTCCAACCATTTACACGGCTCTTAACCGAAGAATAACGCAAGTAGGAAAAGATCCCTACCTCTTGGAGTTGTCTGAACTCCACCAAATCGGTGTCCACGCGTAGCCCTCACCGCGTAGAACAACTTTCCTTCTTGCTCCGTCGAAAACCGACGGTCCGATCGGCCGGAATCTTAGAGAGAAGCCACTCCCTCTCTCTCTAAAAACTCAAACGTCTCAGCCACTACATCACTCATTTTCTCTACTACCCATTTGGTCTTCAAAAGGAAGAAGACGGCACTATTACATTTTTTTTGTCTTTTTCCTCATTAAACATTCATTTAATACCATCCATGTCCTCAAGTCTTGGATTTTTTACACTTGGCACTATCTCGGCCGTCCATTTCCATCATCTCTCTACTCATGCAATATGTGTCACATGAATGTTACGTTATAGTGACTTTTACCACATCACACGTTTTTACTAAGACCGTATACTCACGCCGAAAATGCAAGTGGTAAATTCACCGCCTTGAATTGAAGAAATTCGACTTGGTATTTATATTTCATGAGGCGATTCTAATGGTGAAATCTGTTTCATCATCCGAGATCTAGAAAAATTCTGGATTTTTACCGAAATGACGATTTTGCTATTTTTCCAAAAATTAGAATTTTCTCGAGTTTTACAAAATGGACCTTAGAGAGGGGAAGACTACTATTACATGTGGGTTGTGCAAACAACCTAGTCACAATTTTCAATCTTGTCAAAATAGGAATCAAGTTGATTGAAACATGTATGTTTTTTGTTGTTACATTGCCTTAATAATTGCATTGTATCTATATTCTAGTACTTGCTCATTTGTTAATCGTTATTGATTGTTATATGTCGCGTATATGGCATTCAAGGGCCTTTGATGCAGACCGTTAGATAGATCTCGCTCTGGTTTTCACGACGCCAATCTCAAATTTAGTGGATATCATCTAGATATGCATTTTCTTTTTTATCATAAAATATCGTTTCAATTAGTTGTGTAACAAGGGTAAGAATTGATTTATTGATATCTTTGTAGCTTTCTTTGGTACTCACATGTCAACAACAGATGCCGAAGTTCATGTGAGAGTGGCATATGGATCCTCGTATTTGCCCGTATGTGATCCGATCCGACTTTTATGGTATGAACTGCATCGGACACGTCACACTCGATTGGGGCCTCATCACAAGTCTAGTTGAGAGATGGCATCCTGAGACACACACATTTCATTTATCGATTGAGGAGATGACGATCACATTACAAGATGTCACCATCATCCTAGGCCTCCGGATTCATGGACCACCAATCATCGGCACATGTGACTTCATGTGTCGTCACTGTGTCAGGAGCTGCTAGGTATGATCCCACTACTGATTGAGCTTAGAGGATCTGCTATCTTGACTCGCTAGTTGTCTCAACAATTATCGACTCCACCCATAGACGCAGCTGAGGTGACATTAGAGCGTAGTGCATGTGGTTTCATCCTAGCATGGCTATGATCCTTTCTATTTGTAGATAAGAAGGGTATGCATGTCCACCTCTGTTTCCTCCCATTACTAAGAGATTTGACGCATACCTCTACTTACAGTTGGGGTACTACGGTTCTAGCACGTCGAGAGTTATGCCGAGCAAGCTACGATGGTGCTACTGAGATTTCCAGTTATATTACATTGTTACAGGTATGTTGCTAATATTTATAACCATACACATATAAAAGTCAATCACTAAGATGTTGCTACTATTGAATGGTTTTTTTATCCAGGTTTAGTCTTAAGAGAGACTACACTTGGGTCGACCTGATTTTGGGCAACCAACAGCACCTCCAGTCACTCACCACTTACACGATGATGGTGATGCAGTTGATGGAGACGAGTTAAGGGTATGCAGCATGGATTACTAGCTGAGCCTAAGGTTAAGGCTAAATTGGTTGAGCGTGAGTCGGTTGATCCATTAGGGTTTCGTTGGAGGAGTACCTTTATCATGGGTGCATAACACATCAAATGTGCTCACCTTATATCAAGACCAGTTGGATGCATAGACTCATGATCGTGTAATTATATATTAATATATATTATTTTTATTCATATTCACAATAATGATAATTTTAGTCATATTGACACTGAGGTAAATTGTAGGTAAGAGGGAGCCATACATCGAGTCGATTGCCCATTCACTGAGATATATGTCTTGTCGATGAAGATGGCGTGACGATGTCACCACTTATCCGCTGGAGACTCAGAGTGATCGCTCAGAGCTAATCTTGTGTTAGTTGTTAGTTCGGCCTTCATCATGAGATACCTCCGTCTTGCTCGTTAGAGCAAGAGTTACATTTGACTGGCAGATGAGGACGCCACAAGTACGATTGGAAGATATATCATGCAAAATATGTCTCCTTATGGGCTATGCATGTAGAGAGAATTGTCACATCACCTCCTATGGATGGTATTATGGAATTCCATGATCCATATATGGAGTGGTATCGACGTACTACACGATGTTTGATCACACCACCACTCCATAAGGATCAAATGAGGTACCATAATACAGCAGCAGCATCCCACTTGTTAGGAAGCGTCTTTAAATTCTCAATTATTTCCAAAATTTAATACATAAAGCAGACATTTACTTTTGTTTGGTTTGTTTTTTTAAATATCTAGAATGGTAGACATCGCTACTATATCTCATGAGGCTTCCTCAAGTCATACAGGTAATGAAATTCATCATTGCTAGACTCAGCTTTTACGCCCGATTGAGAGGACTATCGTATCACGAGACAAGATGAGGAGGCATCTAATGCATGGGACCATCCATCAAACCTCTTGCTTCATTCAGACATAATAGGATGCAAATCCACTCGAGGTCGAGGGAGAGAGAGAGGTGGTGGGTGAGATCGTGGTCGACCTGAACGAGTAAGTGAGCGAGGTGGCACGACTGTGGTAGTGTCAGCTGGTCGTCGACCGATGACCTTCTTCATGCCCCGCCCCAAGACCACACCACCCCCTAAGACTTCCATACCACGCGAGTTTTCCACACCACCCTCCCATACTTTCATACCACCCGTGTATTCCACACCACCCCCAGAGACTTCCCCTCCACATGTCATCCCACCATTATCACCTACATCTCCGGCCTTAGAAGCCACATTACCATCTACAACATCACCTACATCATTGCCTCTCATTGATGACACAATGATTAGCCTTGTTCCAGACTTTGGTGCATGCCCACCTAGGTGACCTCGCGCTCCACATACCCGTCGAGTTGTTCCACCATCAGCTTCCTACTCCACCACACTCTTCTCACCCATCAAATCCACTTGAGATTGCACATGCCTTGGCTGCATCATCTAGCTGTGTGTATTTTAGGCGGGTCCAATGAGAAAGACAAAGCCCCATCATGTGGGAACTCATTACATGTCTATTTATATTTGTATATATTGCTATTTGTGTGGCTACATTGTGTATATATTTATGGACTTGGTTTCTATATATGAAATTATCAATTGTTGTGTATTGCTTGTCATTTCGGGAGTGCAATTATGATGAAAGTTGGTTAACTGGATGAAATTAAGCTCAGAATGCAAAAGTGATGTGTATCAGTTAGTTATTTTTGATTTAAACTAGGTTGCTTTGGATGAAAGTTGTTGAATGGATGAAATATTTTAATGTAGGTGATGTGTATTGGTTATCATTTTGATGCAATTAGGTTGATTTGGATGAAAGCATAGTTAATTTGATGAATTGTTTGTAATGTAGGTGATGCGAATTGGTTGTATTTTTGGATAGATGAATTAGGTTGTAATTTAGGTAATTATTTGTAACTTAAAATTCTCATTCTAATAAAAATAGCAATGCGCTATAGTTAGTGACTGCAGTATTAACTTAAAAAAAATTACAATGCTACAGTCACTGACTACAATATTGCTGATGAAGATTTTTGTACATGTATGATAAATCTATGGGTAGGAACACACATTTTTAGAGGCTAAATTAATATTGTTATTGGGGAAGTTTCTGATGCTTTTAGAAATGTTTTTCATCTATGTTTGGTTCTTGTAAAAGGAAAGATAAGCCTTTGAGGCTTGATTCAAGTGCTAAAGCAATGGGGTGGGATGGGATTAGGGAGATCCCGGATTCAAATCCTTGTAAGAGTATAAGAAAACACATAAAGAAATAGTGAACAAAATAAAGAGAAAAATAAAATAAAAATAGGATAAAAAATCAATAAAAAATTTTATATCCTTGCTT
This sequence comes from Tetrastigma voinierianum, assembly GCA_016808115.1. Taxonomy (NCBI): domain Eukaryota; kingdom Viridiplantae; phylum Streptophyta; class Magnoliopsida; order Vitales; family Vitaceae; genus Tetrastigma; species Tetrastigma voinierianum. Next base: position 66,071 of record JAEQBH010005145.1, on the reverse strand, counting down.
CAAACTAATTTCACTTCTCCTTAGTTATTTAGGATTAGGAATATTTTGAAAAATATATAAGTTTTTCAAATATTTTTCTATTTTATTGATTTTTTTATATTTTTAATAAATAGTATTATAAATTTTTAGATAGTTGTGAATACTATAGATAACAATTTAAAATACTTATTTAATTATAAATCATAGAACGGTTTCTAAATACTGCTAAACATAGGAAAGATTTACTTTTACTAGCTACATTGGAATGAGATATATCTATTATTATTATTATTATTATATATGGAAATAATCACATCCAAAGACTACCTAGTGAAATAACTGTTGAAATCTTATGGTCCCAACCCTCTACATTGGTATGATATTGGGCACCCTATTGGAAACCTAATTCCCGTTTTGTTTTTGGGCAACCTTATTGGCCCAACCCTCCACATTGGTATGATTTTATACACCTTGGTTCTAATTCCCGTTTTGTTTTTGAGCTTCTCCAAAAAAATCACATATCAATTGGATATTATCAAGGAACAAAATATCGGTAATTACGGATATATGGGTACTTGATTTTTACTTGATATATCGAAATATTTAAATATCGGTGATATTTTGACAAAATATCGGTAGTTTAAAATTAATAAAAATACTTTGAAATTCATGTGGGAAATACTTTGTTGAACTATAAAAAAAGACATAAATAAGCAACATACACTTATTGAAAACAATATTCATTATAATTTATCGAGAAATTACATTACAATAGTAATTTAAAACCAAAATGAAGACCGATGTGACTTCCATTACATTATTTGACAAGGATCTCATCTTTGATGAAGATAATATCTATAATAAGACCTTCAAAATATTGAGATAACCACAAAAAAAAAAATAATTTAAGAGTTAAATGGAGTTTGGATGTGTATGCGGATGAGTTTGTAAAGAGATTGTATGATTTTATGGGTATTTATAGAATTTTAGAGTCAAATAGTCATTACCGATATTTACCTCGATATTTTGCACCGATATTTACTCGATATTTTTCAGAAATTCCAAAGACAAGTTGCTCCACAACAAGGATGTTGAAGGAAAACGGTATTTTACCGATTTTTCTCCGATTTTTCCTTTGCTTTTTCTTCTCAGTGCCGGCCGAAAACCGATTTTTCGACGATATATTGACTGAAAAAACCGATTTTTTTTATCCCTGGATATTGTTTATACTTATAAATTCATGATCCTCTCATTTCTAACCAATATTAGTGACATTTTGTTCATCTGGGTGCGTGGGACGACAACGACAAAAACTGCAATGAATTTAAGTTGTAGTAAAAGTGTTCGTTGCACTAACATCTTATTGGATCACATCAACATAAAATCGGTATAATCAAAAGATGATGTTTCTTCATCTTGTAACGATGCTAATGGGAGATCTAACGATGTCACTCCACCTATAGATTGTTCGTTGAATTAGCTTTATGTTTCTCTAGTACAAGTCGTTCATTTCTAGTTTGTTTTTTTACTTAATTTTGATTAGAACTTGTTTTGAATAGTGTTTAATAGTATTAAGCATTTAATAATTTATACGCTAAAAATCACTCATTTTTATAAATAATAAATAAATTTAACATCCATCTATCATGAGGATGATTTTTTTCCATGGTATTTTTTTTTAAATATAACTTAATATGTAAATTATTTAAATATTTTTATTTTTACTTTTATAAGTTTATTAGAATGTTATAAAAATATTATATAAGCTGATATATTAAAATATTGTTTTAAAAAATTGGTGGATAAGATATTTATGATTTATTTAAAAATTAATTTTCTCAAATTTTAATTTTTTTTATAGATAAGATGATTTCTTTCTTAAGTTATTTTTTAAAAAATAAAATAGATGGGAAAAGACTATCCTCATTATATATGTTAAATTTATATATAATTTATAAATGTGAAAAAAAATAATTTATACATGGGAAATTCATATATTACCTATAAAAAATATTTTTGAGAAAATTAATTTTTAATTAAACATAAATATTCCTTTCAAAAAAATGAACATAAATATTCTATCTACCCACTTTTTTTTTAAATCAACCTTTTAATTTATCCTTATTTATATAATATTTGTATAACATTCTAATAAACTTATAAAAAATAAAAATAAAATTCTTAAAATTATTTATTTATTAAGTTTTCTTTAAAAAATAAAATACCATGAAAATAATTTATCATTGTTAAATTTATATATTATTTAGAAAAATTAATTTTTTTATCTAAATTTCAAGAATTTTAATTTTTAAATAAAAATAATTATCCTATCTAACAAAAAAAAATAATCTTTTAATTTTTATCTAAATTTGAAATAAAATTTTTAAAATACGTATTCAAAGGATCGATTTTCTTATTTTCAATAGTGTAAAATGTAAAGGGTTTAATTTTATCATTTCAAAGTGAATGGGGTAAACGTTAATAAAAGTGAAAGGGTAAGGGTAAATGTCAATAAAAGTGAAAGTGCATGAGTTGAGTTGGAAAAAGGTAAGTAACGGAGTTGGAGGGGTAGTGTAGAGCACCCCTGATGGCTACCATCTAGGGTTTTAGGAGGAGCATCCATCTAGAGAAGGGTTGCCTTTCATTTTTCTTGGAGAAGAGAAATCATTTTTTTGGGGGAGAAGGTGGACCCGAGAGAGTAAGGAGGAGGGAGTGAAAGAAAGAAAAGAGGTACAAAGGGCAAGAGCTATGAAGAAAGAGTTGGAGAGAAAAACAAAGTGGAGAGAAAGTGGAGAGGAGCAATGATTTTAGGGGACGATTTTCGAGAGAAAATGACGCCGGTTGGGGAAAGGAAATTTTTGAGAATCTCGGGGTGACCATTTGCTGGGATTAACTCTCTTTCAAGTTTTGTTTTTTTATTTTTTTTTCCCTTTTTTCTTTGTTTTTTTTTTTATTATTATTTATTTATTCTATTTTCTTTCTTTTTTTTTTTTTTTTGTTATCTTTCCCATGTTTTTATCATTCTCAGTGTGAGTGGATAATAATGAGATTTTAATCTTTTTTTTTTTTTTTTTACTTTTGTTCATCACTTCATGGATTTTCATTTCAAAATTATTATTGTATACGGGTTATACTAATGATTTGTAATAATGATGGGAATTGTTTAGGAAACTATATTGGTATCCTGGTTTTATTGTTTCACATGTTGAGATGTTTGATCGAGTGAAATTGTTTTTTGTATTAGAAATAGTGTATATGGTGTGTTATGAAAGCTAATGTCAAATGTTAGTGAGATAAACAATGAAGCAATGGAGTATATTAATGGTAGTGGGTGTTTGCTCATAGAAATTTGTGCCAATTTTTTTTTCTTTTCCTAGTTCGGGTATTGACACTAAAGAATACTTATATGTCTATATTCATGTGTGGTTTGTTGGGATTAATTTGAATATTTGTTGATATTGTGACACCCCAAAACCCGAGGGTCCGTTGACAACCCATCAAGCCACAGAAGATTCGTGGATGTCAAGTAACCCAACCCACACCATTGAATCCCCTTTTTTCGGGACCCAAGATTTAACGAAAATCGAGCAGAGTCTCCTTTGTACGGGGAGCTCTATCCAAAATACAACTTATGCAATTACATGGCAACATGGCCGAATATTATACAACAACCTCATCGGGTCCACATACGAGTAAAAATGGCCTCGTAGGGTCCATTTATCTATACTCAAACATATAAGCACATGACTATAAAACCATAGTCCATAAAAGTTTAAATTACATCACTCTTATACAAAACATATATCAAAATTAAGCATTCTAATACATATTTTGTAAAACCCGAGAAAATTTTAATTTTTCTGAAAAATGGCAAAAATAATAAAAATTGTCATAATGGTTTAAGGAAGCCTGGAAAATTCTCTAGATCTCGGATGACGAAACGGACTACGCCGTTGGATTCATCTCATGAAATCTCGTGACCAAGAAAGTTTCGTCGAATTCCGAGACAGTCGGAATTTTTACGATTATCTGGATAATGAGTCGCCAGTGACTCCAAGGATGAAATTTTTACGAAAATCTCGGAAGTCAGGAAATGGCTTGAGTTAAGTTCATTTAAAATGAATTGAACTTGAACCGAAACAAAAATAAATTATTTCGAGGTAGGAACAGATCCGAACGAGGATCGCGTGACATGTGGCACCATGAGAGCCACATATCAAACTTAACTTAAAATAAGTTAAGTTAAAAAGAGAAAAGGAAAAGGGAGAAAAGAAGGGAAAAACAGAGAAGGGGAGGAGAGGAGAAAGAGGGAAAAGGGGGCTCTATCTTCTCCGAGATCTACCTAGAGGTTCGTGGTCGTCCCACACTCCGCCAAGACTTAAAGTTGAGTACTACTGAGGGCAATGCGACAACCGAAATTAGGAATTTTCATCTGAGATCTCGAGGAAGCTCGAGAGGTCGCAGGCGTTTCGAGCTTCGGGTCTTCGAAAAGCCTTCATTCGATCCAAGAGTGCAGTGATTTTTCCTACTTTTATTTATTTTCTATTCTAGTGGGCCATTTGGTTGAGTTTTAAATCGACCTAAGGGGCTGTTTGCAAATTAATGGATTATGGGAATAGTGCCCTCATTTTTACCCTGTTTCTATATGATCGATCCACTCTTGGGGCTGATTTTCAATTAGAAAAATGGAGAATTTGGACTAGTATCCTTCAAGGAAATTGTATCCCTAACTGAGAACTTTATTTTAGGCTTTTGAATCACCCAAAACGGACTCCTATAACCTGCTATGGTTCGCTTCCCGACTACCTAAGTTGCTCTCATTTTGCCGAACCTACTGTCCAGGTTTTTGGGACTGATTTTCAGCTGGGAAAAAGTGAGAATTTGGACTAGAATCCTTCAAGGAACTTGTAGCCCTATCCAAGATCTTGATGTTAGGCTTTTGAATCACCCAAATAAGACCTCTATAACTCACGCTATGGTCCATTTTCCGGGACTGCTACAGTTAGGCTGTTTAATGATTTGTGTCCAGATTTTTGCCACAGTGGGTATATGATTGTAGTATATCATTGCTTGAATTGAGTGATATACTTGGTTGAAATTATGTGGAAGTAAAATTGTGTGTTCTAATGGTTTGGCTTGTGATGTGCTTGTATGAATAAGGTCATTACATGGCTTATTGTAGGCTAGTTATGGACATGTCTTGTCACAATTCGGCCTAGAGGTTGATGGATGTCACTACTCGAGTAGTAGTGACTTGTGATGTCAATGTATGTGTGCATTGATATGATGGCATGAATTGTATGATATATTTGGAATTTGTATGCTTTTTGATATAAATGTCCAAATGATGCATGGGTAATTATGCATGAGTAGGCATGCACATATAGCACTCATCATATATGTAGCATGGTATGAATGAGCAATGGCATAATTGCATTTCATATGCACGGACATTGCGCAAGTCGTGTGTGTGTATAATATTGCTATTCACCATTCTCAGTGAACGTGTGTGAGCTCTAAATTGGGACAACGTCTCAAAATTGAGACTCACGGTTGCATAAAATAATAATAAATCACGTGTGTCTGGGTGAAGCAAGATGGGTGGCAGATCCTCAGGTGAAAGACCCAAATTCTATTCTCGGGTCGACATATGGATCTAAATATAAAAGTTTATAAAGTGCCTGAAGTGTCCAAGCCTCGTGGTGACCCTTTGGAAATTCGCGACCCACAAAAACACACGGGATTTGATAAAATTCAAATAAATATTTGAGGGTTGTCCAATGGGTTAAGTCATTGGGTGAAACACTAATGACGGTTTTCACACTTAGCATCTGCATGTGTGAGGGAGTCGGTGAGGACTTGGGACATGGGACAGGGTGAGTCATATTCTCATCCATGGCATGTAGACATTTGAGTAGGAATGCGTATGTTTTCACTTGAATGTGTGAAATGGCATTGCATGTACACTTAGGTGGGAAGTAGCCCTAGTAGGAATATTTCATCGGGTACGTCACCCCGCTGTGACCCCCTTTCAGTACAAGTAGAGTGTACAGAGACGACGCTCGTATCTAAGCCGTGATTATGAAGGAGGCCGATATGTGGCCTTGATACTTTTGTAAAGTATTTTGTATAAAAGAATTGTAATTAAATTCTTTTCGGGACTATTGCCTAAATAGTCGCATATAATCATGGTAAGAGGGTTTGATCGACTCTTACATCGTACCTGCGTTTTACTTTCATATTTTTAGATTTAAATGTGAATGAAATGGATTCAGTAAAGGGATGGCTGAGGGTGGTGTCGAGTAACCCAAATGTCCACGTAGTTGTGATATAGTTGTATATTGGGGATATGGACAGATGGACCCTGTGTGTTCATTACTACTTTTGTTGAGACCCTGGATGGGTTATGATTATATAGGTTGTATGTTGGGTAGAGCTCCCCGAACAAAGGAGACCCTTCCCTATTTTTTGTGAAACTATGGATTCCGATAAACGGGACACAACAGTGTAGTATCGGGTCACCTAAAATCCACAAAATATATTGGCTGATCTAAGCTGTCAATCTGACCCTCCTGCTCCTCGGGGCTACGTGTTTTACAAAATATAAATCAAAGCCACAATCCTGCTTTCTTCTCAATATCGGCCTCTAGTGAGCTTTGTCTCCCTACACATTCCCTGTACCTGAAAGAGGGTCCCACGACGGGGTGAGCAATGCCCAGCAGAGTGTATCCTACAAGGGCTACTCCCCACCTAAGTGCACATGCAATGGTCATGCAACAATAAACACTCCCCTCTAGAAGATGTCGTCTTCGAATGGAACCTACATGTCATGAATGAGATGCGACTCAACATGTCCCATGTACAGAGCCCTTACCGACTCCCTCTTGAACCCGAGTCCCAACCCGACTCCTTCACACATGCTTATGCCCAGAGTGAGAAACTCACCACTGGTATTTCAACCAATGGTCCTTTATCTAACCAAAAGCTTTTTGTTTTATAAATCAAAAACATTGAACAATCTCCGAAACCGCTTTAAAACAAAAGCATTAGACAATCTCCGAAAACGCTTTAAAACAAAAGCATTGGACAGTCTCCGATAAACCGCTTTATTAAAAAGCATTGGACAGTCTCCGAAACCACTTTAAAACAAAAGCATTGGACAATCTCCGAAACCGCTTGACTCTTTAGGACATTGTACTTAGACCGAGCCTGCACCATCAACACCATACACAGTGTTGATTTACAACCATGAAAACCGTGGAACTCTACTGATCGCCATTCAACGATCGTCCACCACCCGCTCACTAAGAATGGTGAATGATAAACAACCATGCACACCCACCCGCTTTACGCGATGTCCTGCATATGAAATGTAAATGCAAATGTATCATTGTCTATTCATACCATGCTACATATATAATGAGTGTTATATGACATATGCCCACTCATGCATATTAACCCATGCATCAATTGGACATTTATATCACTAAACACATAAATTCCAATTTAAATCATATAATTCATGCCAACATACTTAACACACATACATTGACATCTATAAGTCATCACCAACCGAGTAATGACTTACTTTATCCTCTAGGTCTAATTGTGACACCATGTCCATAAATAGCCAACAACCAAGCCATGCAATGGCCTCAATCATACACAAACTCATGCATTTCCCTAAGCCTCATGGATAATTATATCAACATGCATATAATTACCAAACAACATACACCAATTTCAATGTATTAGACCGCTCATATCATCGCAACCAAGCAATTTGCACACTTGGTGCCACAATCAAAATTTCAAAAAATATTTGGGCACCAAATGCCATTCACAGGCATATGGCCAAATTCTATACTCAAGGAGCTTTCCATAGAGTCTAAGAACGTGCGAATCGGAGTTTGGATGTGAGAAAGCAGGTCGTCCAAAGTTGGAGGCTTCACATGAACAATGACCTACGCAAAGAAATGGAACCTACGTGACCGCCCGCCCGAGGCAACCTTCGAGCCCCAGCATACATGCGCGCCAAACCAAACTCATCTCAGAAACAACCCTTTCAACCAACGACAAACCCGCCCCAATTGAGACCACAAATCAGCCATAAACATGGCACAAAACCCATCCTAAACTAAGCCCAAAATCAACTTTAAAACAACCCGAACCGACATCATAAATAAGAACCGTAAAAATCGCTTTTTTTCTTCTTTTGTACCGAGCACCATCCAAACATCCCCTAAGGCTCAACCAAGACCAAAACAACTCCTAGATGGAAAATAAACCCGAGTAGGAAGGTTCCCTACCTCTTTGAATGAAGACGAAGCTTTTTGAATACTCGGAAGCTCGAAACCCACGGCCTCCCGAACTTTCCGCTCATATCTCCAATGAAAACTCCTAATTTTGGTGTCCATGCAGTGCCCTCAACGAGTACTCCAACTTTAAGTCTTGGTCCGACGCGAGACGACCACCCCGAGCTTCATAGATCTTAGAGAGAAGTCTGAGCTTCTCTCTCTACACCCTCTCTTCTCCTATCTCACTCTCACGTTATGCAGAAAAAAAATGGGCTTTTTCCCATTTTGCCCTCCTTTTATTCCATTTAACTTAAGTTTGTTATGTTAAGTGGGCCACGTCGTGCCACGTGTTCACTTCAGTCCCAGGTTCATTTCTGTCTCGAAACAATTCATTTCTTTTTAGTTCAATTTATTTTAAATGAACTTAGCTCAACCTATTTCCTGACTTCCGAGATTTTCCTAAAAATCTCATCCTTAGAGTCACTGGCGACTCACCACCCGGAAAATCGTAAAAATTCCGATTGTCCCAGAATTTGACGAAACTTTTCTGGGTCACTAGATTTCACGATACGAATCCAACAGCGCAGTCCGTTTCGTCATCCAGGATCTAGAGAATTTTCTAGGCTTCCTTGAGTCATTCTAGCAATTTTACTATTCTTGCCATTTTTCAGAAAATTTTCAATTTTCCCAGGTTTTATAAATATATTAACCATTTTATCTCTTTTTCATTTAAGTTGGGTTTATATCGCTTAGTATGGAATTGTTTGTTTTTCCTGGGCAGGCTTTACTGGTGGCGCTAGCCTAAGGCAAGATTCAAAAGGGGGCCTATCAGGTATAAATTTTCACTGTAATATTAATATTAAGCCTAAAAACCTTGGGCTTTTATTGTTATTATGTTAAAACCTAAAATCATACTACAACAATCAATCTCACAAAGAGGGTTTTTGATCGGGTCACCAACCTCCTATCACCACTACTACACTTAAAATATATCAAACAAATACTATAACAATAATAAAGAACTCATTTTATCAATAAAAATCATATATTAGAGGAAAATGCAACAACAAAAAATAAAAGTTTTATAGGAAAACATACCCACCATGTAAACCATATTATTCCCCATGCACTACAAAAGAGCATTTCGACTTCTTCGTATTTACAAAAATATAACTTTTAGAAACTCCTGGGCTTAAAATTATAACATAAATCAAAAATATTATTTATTTGTTTCATTAATTACCCGGTAAAATCATTCCCTCGTGAAAACCATCAATATCAACAAATCATAGAAATTATTCTTCTTGCGCTTAATATAAAGTCGCTAATTAAAGTTTCATACTAATCTTCTTAGCCAAATCACCTCCAATGGATAACATAGCTAACCCATTTAGCCTTTCTTGTGACATTGTTGAGCGAAGGTAAGATTTAATCAACTTCAACTTTGAGAAGCTCTTCTCCAGAGGCAATCAGAATCGAATGGTCAATATCCTATAAGCAAATCCATGCATTTGGGAAAACAAACTATCCATTAGGCTTCCAAATGATTCAACACTTCCACCTGGCCTCAATTCTCAAGCAATAGTCCTTTCAAGACTTCCAACTCCCTAAATAAATCTTTACCATCAATATCACATTGCATGCCATGTCTTAACATTCTTCAAGATTGTTACACTTGTCTTCAAACATTCATTATTGGTAGAATTAAATGCCTTTCAAATCAAATAAAATCCAAATTTTGGGTATGACATTGAACTCAAACTCTCGCTTCAAGCAGTTAAATGCCTCATCAACAACATATATAAAAAAATTAACTCAAGGATTCTTCAGCTGATTGTGTCACCTCTTCACTTACATTCTCATCAAAATGCTTCTTTCTACGAATGATGCGACCTTGATGAAAACTGTTCAATTCCATCATTCGCAATTTCCTTAGCTTCAATGACGGCCTGACAAATCCATTTTCCTATAATTTTAAGAAATTCAATTAGTCCTCTCAAATGACATATAGCAACATCAATACAAGTTCTCCGCTTGAAGAGTCTTGCTAACAACATTAATAAAGAAACAACAACCTCAGGCCAAATAACCAAAGCAACTAAGAACTCAAAATCATCAAGTTCACTTACACTGAAAACACCACGAAAATCTAAAATCATCTTTTTTCGCTTTCTCGCCAAGTGAAGTATAACACTTTATTTGTGGAACTTGGAACCTTATCGCTTTAACACTCCTCAAGACGACTCTCCCAACCGTGCCTGAGAGATAATGGCTTAAGTGAAAGACCGCTAACATGATCCCCGAAAACTTGCCAACGCTGAGAAGACACGAAACAATGCATATAAATGTTGTATTCTCCAAAATTCAGCAGCCTTAGTACAAGAGCCACCATATCGTAGTGCAAGGTTAGTGACTTTGACAACCACATGGTGTGTAAAATGTGCTCTAGGATTTGCTATGTCAAGCACTCTTTCTCTCAACACCTTGAATTTCCCTTTCATATTGGAGCCATCACATATCCCCGTCCTCTTATTATCAATATCAAGCCCAAGAGTTTGCAAACTTGTAAAAGCACATTAAAAAGTCCTTCCCCGGTTGTATCATCAACTTTCAAAAATTCTAGAAAGAACTCTTTTACTTATATCGGACTAGTTGAAATATCCACACATCGTATTACAAGTGACATTTGTTCAACATGACTTATATCTGGAGTGCAATCAAGTATTACTGAAAAGTATTTTGCTTTCTTGATTCTTTCAACAATTGCAATTTTAATTTCATTCCGCCAAAGATTTGAATCAATTCATTTTTGGATCTTGTGACTAAGATAGGTGATAATTCGAATTTCATTTTGTTGGATACGCCTCGAAGGTGCTCTCTTGCATCACCGGGATCACCCAAAGAATCATTTCCAATTATGCTAAGAAAATTCCCATTATGCTCTTTCAAAATCTTCTACGCCCCCCCGAAATGCAAATATTATTTTGTAGCAAGTCTTTTACAACAAAGAAGAATCCTATATAATACATTTTTCCAAAGGTACCTTCTTTATCGATTAGTTGTTGCATACTTTTATCAATTGTTTCATTTTTCCCCAACCTCAAAGTGAGTTCAACCCAATCTTTCATGCAAGCCCAATGTTCATCACTAGTTTCATGAGTTTTAAGTCGATGACTAAGATTTTTCCAATCTTTGAATCCTTCATTGGCCAATTGATAATTATTTCCTTCTTTCTTGAACAGCTTACAACAGAAACAATATACTTTATGGCTCATATGTGAATACATTAGCCATTTCCTATCCTGCTTCTCTCCATTTGGTAATGATCGAAGGTAATGGATATACGAGAAATGTCTACTATGATCATCTTTCAAAAAATTATCTATTTATTTCATTGGACCCTTTTCTACTAACAAGTTCTTAAATTTTGGTTACATGATTCCAATTACTTGATCATAAATGTTTAAAGCCCTGCATCTCATTATCAACCGGATTTTGACACCCTATTCACGCTTAAGATTATCTTTCTCATTTGAATATTGATTGGGTTCTTCTTCTTCTTCTTCATTAATCAAGTCTCATGTTCTTCATTTTGAATATTAATACTTGACTTGAAGTCTCGCTTAGTGTTGACTAATTGGAAACTTGAAAAGAGCTCCTTCTTGAGACCGAATCAATTTCTATCTTTTGCTTTTCCTTTTATCATTTCCGCATATACTTTTATTAGAAGACAGGATTGTATGATCAACCCTAAAATAAGAAAGAAATTAAATAAATTAGCATTTTGAAATCCATAATCAATTTATATGAGTATTTTCAAAATTAACACACAAAGAGGGTTTTCAATGCTCACCTCAAACCTCCTATAACTATTCTTACAACAATCAACATACAAATAACAATTAACACACAAATGTAAGGGTTTCAATAGGCTTACCCCAAACCTCCCATAACCATTCTACAAAGAATCAACACACAAATAGCTTTCAATAGGCTCACCCCAAACCTCCTATAACCATTCTACAACAACAATCAACACACAAATGTGTGGTTTTCATTAGCTCACCCTAAACCTCCTATCACCACTACTAGTCTATCACACTTACTACTTATTTATTTGAAAATAAAATATGAAAATATTCAAAATTAATTAGCGCTTTGTTTTCCCTTCTTCATCTACATCTTTTTCTTACTGGAACATATCAAATTCTCTTAGCTCGAAATTTTGTCAATTTACAATGCGGAATAATAGGAGACACCCATGATTGCATAATCAAGATAGAAACTAACAGAATGTAATTTCGAATCTAACAACTCAAAAATAGGAGTGTAAAAACTAAAACTCATAGGAGGGAAAATTCTGTCCAATATCATACAAAGAGAAGCATTTTCTACATCACCTAGTGCATTTCCCAATTCTATAAACCGCTTCATTCAACCGATCCTCCTCAATTCTCCCTATCACTTTCCGAACCTTCCTAAAGAAGAGCAAAAAAATGCAAAATCCTTGATTTCTCGACCTCCCGTCGCTCATAACCAACAAAAAAAGAAAAACTAAAATCATCGAAAAATCGAGTGGAAGCATAAGGATTAAAAATCAAGAATTTAAACAACCCACGGCAAATTTCCGCTATTCAACACAAACTCGTGGTGAAACTGCGGGCATCGCACGAACGTAACTCGAATCTCGGTGTGAGCGGTTAAGGAGACGCGCGGGTCGTGAGACGGTGGTGGGTGCACTGGGTGGATTGGCAGAAAGCTTCCGGGTTTAGATGATCCATGGCGGGCGCATGATAGAACTTACATTTACGTATTTACTTAGCAAAGCAACATCAATCACAAATTTGAAAACCGTAAAACCACTCTGATTCGAAATCCAAATCCCGCATGTGGCATTTCAAATATTCAACTCGTAAAACCCCAAATCCGTAAAAGTCGGAAGGAATCCCCTCAATGCAACAACATCAAACCAAAATTTTTCATGTTCTAGCATCAAAACAGAGCCAAATAATTGGAGAAATACTCTAATACCTCGTCGCGGTGGTAAACTTTCCGAAGTGAGAAAGGCAAAGTGAGACCCATGGCTAAGTCCCGATCGTAGAGAGCCTTCTAAGGAGGATCAGAAGCGTCTCGTAGGGCCTCCCGCACCTGAATAGAAGGGCCTATTTTTTACATAGAAAATGTGGGGGCCGAGGCGACCGCTCGCCCACCCAATGTGGTCAGGTCTCTCGCTGGGATTAGATTTATGTATGTATAGGTATAGTTCGTGTAATGAAAGTATGATATTTTTTGGTATGAATATACACTATGGACTATGCTTAATTTTCGAAAGTATGGTGAATGACGTGCAGTCCAAATGTTGTTTTATATTGCTCTTGATTTTTGTTTTATAGAGATTCATTTCATGTTGTCATAATTCTGGCAATCATGTTTTCTCATATATTATTCCACTAACAACCCGTTTCTATAAGTTGGAGTTTTTGCATTAATTTTTACCATTTGTTATTTCATTAACTTTGAATCTTTCACTCCCACTATTGCTCTATTATTCCTTCAATATTTCCACTAACTCTCTCATCATTATATTATTATCTTATTAACTCTCTCATCATCACTCCGCTACACTACCATCACATTAATTATGTCTCTTCATTAATATTTCAAATTCTCATTCTCACTTTTGCAATTTTACAAACTCTTATGCTTCCAATCTCATATATTGGTATTACTTCTATACTCTCACACTTTTTCTTTTCCCTTCTACATGTACTCATTTTCTCTCTCTCTTAGTTGTTACCCATTTCATCATATTTACAATCTCTTTTTTAATCACTTTGATAACCATACGCATTATTATTATTAATTCCTCTAAATCATTTCCTCTAGCAAGCCTATTAAACCCTTTTCAAGCAATCCATTAAGTCCTTTTCATTGCTTCCATTAGAACCCAAACAAGCCTACTTCATCTCTCTAGTCTCAACCCATTATGACATTTGATCAAACTCATTAGGACATAGTCAAGAAAGCCCTACCATCTCACTAGGCCCAACACATTAGGACCTTTGACAAAACTCATTAGGACTTAGTCAAGAAAGTCAAACCATCTGTTTATGTCCAACCCATTAGGACCTTTGACCAAACTCATTATGACTTAGTCAAAAAAGTCTAACCATTTTTTTATGTCCAACCCATGAGGTCCTTTAAATAACCCATTAAGACTTAGTCAAGAAAGCCTAAGCATTTCTTTATGTCCAACCCATTAGGTCCTTTAGACAACCCATAAGGATTTAGTCAAGAAAGCTCAACCATTTCTTTATGTCCAACCCATTAGGTCCTTTAAACAACCCATTAAGATTTAGTCAAGAAAGCCCAACCATTTCTTTATATCCAACCCATTAGGTCCTTTATACAACCCATTAGGATTTAGTTAAGAAACCCTTATCATTTCTTTAGGCCCAACCCATTAAGCCCTTTTACCAACTCATTAGGACTTAGTTAAGAAAGTCATATCATTTCTCTAGGTCCAGCCCATTATGCCCTTTTACCAATTCATTAGGACTTAGTTACAAAAATCATATCATTTCTCTAGGCTCAACCCATTAGAACTTAGTCAAGAAAACTTCATCATCTCTTTAAGCTCAACCCACTAAGTCATTTGACCAAGCCCTTTGGTCGCACCCTCTGACCAACACTTTAGCCCATCAAACTCCCACCCTTAACTTATTCAAATTCTAAATTTCCTATTTTCTAAAATTCAAATTTTCAATTTTAAAACTCAAGCCTTCAAAAATTCAATTTCTAAATTTTCATTTCTCAATTTTTAAAATTCATGTACTTTTCAAAATTAAATTTCCAATTTCTCATTTCTAAATTCAATTTTTTCACTCCCCAATTTCTAATTTCAATTTTCAAGTTTCCAATTTTAAAATTACCAATTCCTAATTTCAAAATTCAAGTACCCTAATTTCAAAAATTAATTTCCTCAATTTCTTATTTTAATTTTTCAAGTTTCCAATTTAAAATTCAAGTCCCTCAATTTCTAATTTCAAATTTACAAATTTCTCAATTTCAAAATTCAAATGCCATAATTTCAAATTTTGAAGCCTCCCAATTTCCAATTTCAAATTTTAAAGTTTCTAATTTCAAATTTACAATTTCTCAATTTCAAAATTCAAAGTGTGATAATTTTAAAATTCAAATCTTCTAATTTCTAATTTTAGATTTCTAAATTCTAAATCTCAAATTTACAAAATTCAAACCTTAATTTAAAAATTCAATTTCCATAATCTCAATTAAAAATTCTCCAACTTTAAATTCATTTCAAAATTATCAATTTCTAAAATTTCAAACTTCCAATTTTCAAAACCTCAAATTTCAAATCAGTTTTCAAAAATTCCAAACACATGATTAATTCTATAGTTCCTATAAAATGGAATCTTGTAAAGTTAATTTGTGTAACAGATAAATGGGCTTGAGTGAGACCCGACATCCCATGTATCATTTTAATAAATAATTTGACATCTAATCTATAAGCAATTTCTAATTGAATGTCCATATTTTGTATTTGATTATTACACTAACATTGTTTCCTAATTGATAGCGTTTCTGACATGTCGTCCAAGTACACATTTTTTCTCTTTAGACTTTGCTTATTTATTTATTTTTTTATTTGTCTGTTCATTTATATATGTCTAGTGTGTTGTTGTATTGTTATTGCTTGTATTTGGTATTTATTGATCGATTAGCCAAAAGTCATATTTTCCTTAGTTCGTTTAGTAGAGACCCGACTTTAAGGGCTTATAGGGTGTTACACTTCTATCGTATCTTCCCGACAAGTAACCTGACCCCTGGATCTAGACTCAGTTTTCCCAAACCTGGCTTTTCTTATCAGGAGTCACATTTAGGGTTTTTCTCTCTTATTTTGTTTTCCCTTTTAAAATAAAACAAAAATAAGTGGCGAATCCAAACTGTTTTTAAAATGGTTTTTTTTTCAAAAATAAAAATGAGTCTCGCCTTTTAAGTGGGAAACGCATAATAGCAAAAAATGCGGGTTCCATAAAATGACGACTTCTATTAGGGACAGTGAGGGTCAAGCTTTAATATAAATTGGGGAAATGTGGTTTTTGATTAGTTGATCGAGATAGGTAAATTTCTTTTCGCTTTTGTATACTCGATTAGTAGCAATAAGAGTTTTGATTTGTTGTTGTACCTTTGACATGCTTGATTGTTGTATCATTAGTATTGGTTGGTTGACTTCATTGGTTGATACTTCTGTTAATCTAGTTATGTCACTTGTGTCTCATGGTTCATATATTCACCTTATTCATCTTATACTTTTGCTTATATTGTGTGTAGATATGAATGATATACTTGTGCTTTGCATGACTGCCTCCCACTTGCATGATTGCATGTTGCATGTCTATGTGGAACACACATGTATCCCCTTATCTCCAAACCTCTAGTCTCGGTCGACTTTGTGTCTCTTGTTTTTATGTTTGGTTGGAGACTTGTTGCTCCTTGCTTTCTTTTCGACCGAGCCAATGACTAGGAGTAAGGTCTAATGATGGGCTATATCTATGATTGGGAGCATTTTGGTGGTGGTCGAGATATTAATGCTGAGGAGTCCAATCTTTGAAGACTTGTATAGCCCAAATCTAGATTTTATGATACTTGTGTGACCAGTGTGCCTTTTCTCCTTTTTTTTTTTAAATGTCATTTAGGTTTTTCTTGATGCACCCCACGTCTCACTCGTATTAACGAGTTTATCCCTAAGGCCGAACAGCGAGAGCTTCTACCAGGCCGCCCCTTAGGATGTCGAGGAAATGCATGTGTGGAGGTCATGACCACCTTACATGGAAGCCCCCGTCTTTTCGAAGACGTGTAGGAGGTTGTGTACCACTAAGGGTATGATCGCTCCTGCTAGGAACCCCTTTAAAAGACCCACCCGTGCCTTTTTAGATTCACCATTGACCTTCTAGGTTGAGTTTAGATCCACTAATTAGGACTCCCATCCTACACGTAGGTGCATCTATGAGCCTTCAGGGCCGGTTTAGTCATGTTATGGATCCAGAGCTCTCCAGTTTGGTTTCTTCTCGAGGGTATACAGAGATTGATCAAAGAATTTGGGTTTTAGTGGGGCAGTTTTGTGCATAGAGATGGATTGCTTATTTCAGTTTCATTATAGCAGCATTCTTTTTGGTTCAACTTAGACTTCACTTTATTTGTTTCAGTTCTACTTTCAAGATTTACTGACTCAAACTAAGACCATCTTCGTGGGTTAAAGTTGAGGGTAGATTAGTACGTACATCAAATCAAATAGATATGGATCCACATGCAACAACTATTGAGCAGATTACTACAGTTGTCGTCGCGCTCCAGGAGTACATGGCCTCAGTCAGAGGATTGATAGACAACAGACCCCACAGGTCAGGTTTCAGCACGGGGAGGATACTCAGTTTAACATGGGGGCACCACCTCCACCTCCATCGATGGTTCAGATGGCACCGCTGCCTATTCCTCAAGGAACTCCTTTTGTCATCCAGAGGCCTAAAATGGTGACCTCGCCACATGCGATTGATCTAGTTTAGACCACTAATGCTTTTGATGACCGTATACAGAGAGTAGAGCAAATGCTTAGACAGTTGATAGTTGCAGAGGGTATGGATATGTGGGACAGATTTGATAGTACATCCGTGACCCCACCGCCAAATTTTTGATGTCACATGGTGTGAGGGACGCCCCCATTTCCTCGGGGTCCGCTGACAACCCGTCAACTCCGCTGAATACTGACGGTAACCCGAAGACCACTCACGAAAAATCTGGGCAGTCTCCTTTGTAATGGGAGCTCTACCCAAAGTACAACCCCATTCCAACATTTTACAACGACTCACATTCTGTCCACGTGGCGAGTAAAAATGGCCTACTAACCCCATGCATCAATACTCACAAAATATATATCAACTATATAATAATAGTTCAAGAGTTATTACATTACTCTTAACCAAAACATATATCAAAATTTAAAGTTTTAATACATGTTATACAAAATGAATACCAAAGCCACGATCCATCTTTCTTATAAAACGCGGCCTCTAGTGAGTGTCGTCCTCCTGTACACTCCCTGTACCTGAAATAATGATCCCTCGACAGGGTGAGAAAAGGCCAGTAGTGATAATTTCCTACATGTTACTTCACCGGCGCATATGTCGTGCAACCAATCACACTCAAGAAAAATACATGATCCTACTTGAATGTCTACATGCCCAATCCCATGTCTCGAAGTCTCACCGACTTCACACATGCCTAAGCCAAATGCGAGAAAATAC
This sequence comes from Tetrastigma voinierianum, assembly GCA_016808115.1. NCBI lineage: Eukaryota > Viridiplantae > Streptophyta > Magnoliopsida > Vitales > Vitaceae > Tetrastigma > Tetrastigma voinierianum. The sequence goes on along the minus strand of JAEQBH010005145.1, from coordinate 47,470 downwards.
GCTTTTCAAACCAAAGATTTTTGTTCTTGAAAACACACTACCGAAGCTTCGTAAATATATCGACTACCCTCCAAGACGCACTGGCCGATAATTTTTCCGAACAATACGGGTCCGCCTCCGAGATGAACTGGCTGACTACTCTCTGGCAATTTTCTAAAATCTTCCTTGAAATTCCTTTCACAATCGTTTTCACTTTTCTTTTATTTTCCTTCATGTCATGCACTCACACCTACCATCTAGGGTGCCCCGGTGCATATGGAATGCATTATGCCAATTCCAAAATATTCATGCTAATATATTTTACATGTATATATTAACAAAATTAATTCACACAATTCATGTTATTCAATTTACAATAATAACACCAAAATTAGCTCACATGGGCTAATTAACAAATCAAGCAATTCATTTTGAATCACTCAAACCACACAAAAATCACACAACATATCACGTGAATGCTGTCCCTAAGTCAAGATCACTACCTGCCACACACAGGATTTTCTCCACTCTGCTCAAAGATTCGAGATCGAAACACGCCATCCAGCCTCAACAAATCCTCATCCATAAATGACCCTTAGTCAAAGAATAAAACCAAGTAGGAAAAGATCCCTACCTTGAGATTGCCGGAACTCCACCAACCTGCCCATGTAGCCCTTGTCAGAACAACTTCGCTTCTCGTCCCACTACAAGAACCATTTCATTCGAACGTATGGAAATCTAGAGAGAAGTCACTCTTTCTCTTTCTAAAAAAACTCAAACTCCCACTTACTCACGTTTTGTGCCTTTCCAAATGAAAAAAGAAAACTATTCCTCTTGTCTTATTCAATTAAACTTTTCAAAATTCTATCAGGTCCTTCATTTAACTATTTGACTTTTGACACATGGCTTAATCTTAAGCCATTAACTTCCATCCTCTCTAATCATGCAACATGTGTCATATGAGTACATGTATTAGGGTGACTTTTGTCACATCACATGTTATCATTAAGTCGTTTTACTAGCACTTACACCTGCCTCAAAATGTGAAATTCCGATTGTCTCGTAATCAATTTAAATTTGACGTAGATCTAGATTTTACAGACGATTCCAACGGTGAAGTCCGTTTCGTCATCCGAGATCTAGAAAAATTCTTGATTTTGACCGAAATTACCATTTTACCCTTTTTATAAAATTAGAATTTCTGCTCTTACATGGAGCTTATTTGGCAGAGGATACCACGTATCATTTGAGGATATATAAAGAGGCATGGGCTTAGATGAGGTCGGGCTTGATCATGTTGTTCTTTGTCACTAAGTAGTGTGGCATGTAGGCCGGTTTGCCACCTCGATGCTTCGCAAGAAAGGATCAGAGGATCTTGCCCATGAGTTTATCGCATGCCTTCTTTCAACGCCGTCATAAATGTCACTTGGAGAGAGCTTGAGGCTATGAGGCAAGGAGCTCATGAGATTGCTACATCATTCATCTCCCATTTGAAGGAGAAGGTTATTCAAATGATTGATCGTCCATTAAAGAGAGAGCATATTAACATGATCATGAGGAGTTTACGTACTCTTGAAGCTATGTTGGGACATCTGGGATGGGTACCGACAGGATTACAAGGCTTTGGCAGAAAGGTATGAGTATCGAGGATGGTGTATGGCACTGGCATGGTTGAATTCTTCCTCTTCTAATTGTAAGGGGAAGAAGCCATCTGGATCATATAGACCAGGAGAGGTAGGAGCAATCAATTCATTCAAACAAGGGGCACCCAGGCCTTAGTATGCATCTATTCGGCCGCAAGGGGCTTCCTACGCCTAGAGTTTTGATAACATGACTCTTCCATACCAACTTCATCCGCTTAGGTTACGCCCATGCACTCCACCACACCCGCTTATTAATCGCACAAGTCATGGAGACCACCTACAACTCATCTCACCGAGTGCCCACGCCTCACACGTGCCAGCCTAGATAGCTCAAACACTTTACACCACTAGGCATGCCTTTAGGTGAGGTCTTACAGACATTGATGACTGTTGGATTGCTTAGTCCATTAGGATCAAGGCCATTACCGCAGGTTGTTAACCCTCATTTTCGAATGGACCTACATTGTGCCTATCATCAAGGCCCTTGACATACTACAGATCAGTGCACTGCTTTAAGACATGTTGTTCATGACTTAATTGATCAGGGTATTGTGCAGTTAGGATAACCTAGCATTAGTTCTAACCCCCTTCTAACTTATTCTACACATGTGGTTCCTCCTCCGAAAGAAGGTATTCTTTCTATTGATTTTGCTAAGTCTGATGATCGCATCCATATGTTGTCATGGGATTATCAGGGGCCGAAGTCCATAGTATTTTATGATGGTTATGGCGATGACGGGGTTCATGAGGTGTTTTCGAGCTAGAAGATTCAAGCACATGTTGTTTCGACGTCAAGAATCACTCCAGTTTGGATCCCCACACCGAGGCTAGTGACTTTGCCTTGTTATAGTGTTCAAAGTCCTTTTATTCTGACTCCACACTGAGGGACAGTTGATATACCAAAGATTCAATATGTTATCAAAGGAGGTAGGGTGGTCAAACAGCAACCTCCAGTTCCATCTCGGCCCATAGATCCTAATACTTCTAGAGATAAGATAGTGAGAGAGGATGATGAGATCCTCAAGTAGCTATAGAATACACAGGCTCGTATCCCTATTTGGAGTTTGTTAGCTTCCTTTACCACCTCTAGAGAGACTTTGATTAGGGCTTTAAGTTGGATTCGAGTTAACACGACCACATCGCCAGAGGACCTAATACATATGCTCACAGCTAGTCGAGCCAGTTGCATTGTTTTCTCTAAGGATTACTTACCTCTAGAGGGTTCAAACCACACTCGACCTTTGCATATATCAGTTGGTTGTTAGGCCGTCGTGTTCCATCTATCCTCTTAGACAATGGATCTGCCCTAAATGTCTGTCTACTTGCCACTACTATCGCTCTAGGATATGGACCTACAAATTTTGAGCCATCTACACGTGCATAAAGGAGAGCTTATGATAAGACAGAGAGGTGGTGGGTATTTCTGACTCGAGTCAAGGATTGTGCTAATCATTTTCAGTCTTGTTTCAGGCCTGAGGATCCCTATATCCTTCTACTCTTAGGGTGCCTATGGATTCATAGTGCTAGTGCTATCCCATCTTCCCTTCATTTGAAGGTGATCACTATTTCATCTACAAGCGGGGCACATTTGACTTCTAAGCCAGTAGTGGGGATTAGCCATGGGAGTGATGATTTTCTTATGATCGACCACTTTTGATGCAGGGGCATGCACTGTGAGCTAGGGGATTTTGTCAAAATTCAAAGCATCTATGTCATTTGATCAAATATAGCAGCCCAAATTATTTTGGGGACATGATGAGAAAGATTCAGACATGCCTAGTTTAGGTTTAGTATCGCGCATGGTCGTAGCAAGTTTATCACGCTGACCATGACCCACCCTTTGGTCGGGATTTCAGACTCCATAGGAGGCAAGATTTTATGCATGGCACAAATTCGCGTCAGAGGGGTCGATCTCGACTTCATCACATTCCATTTGACTATCTTGTTCATCCTTGCAGTTTAAGGTTGACTGACTATTTTGTGAGGGCTTTATAGCCATTATTGCATCTTGATAGATCGATTGATGAGCCTACTGATATCCAGCATGTTGAGTTGCATCAGCATTTTTCATAGCTTCAGTTAAGTTATGGGGCTCTTGACACTTCTACTACCTTGATCTCACCTCCTTCCCCTAGGCGATCTAATGTGTTCACTATGTGCTTTCTGGACGAGATAGTTGATTATGAGGGTATTGATGGGGTCATGTCATCTAATGATTATGCTAAGGAGCTACTCCAGATGGTTATCAGTCAGCCTGAGCCAGATTTCGCACTCAGTGATTTTTGTGTGCTTACTTTGAGAGATGATGAGAATGCTCCTCCTGCTCTAGCTACTCATGCGATTATGGATGATGTTATTGTTGATATTGCATCTCCTGGTATTTTAGGACATGTTGTGGGAGAGTCCAATTCTATGGGCCCACCACTTTCTTTTGATATTTTGTCAAGATTTGTCTCCCGTTCGGATGATGTACTTGCCTTTCCATCTATGGATTTGAGCATTTTCAAGTATTTACCTATCTCTTTTATTGACGATATTGATGCATGTGCACCTCATTCACCCACATCACACATTCATGATATTGATGATGAGCCTTTGCGTACCGGGACTTTGATGATAGTTACCGCTTGACTCAAATCAGCTTACCGATGAGCGTAGTTTCAATTTCCTTTGATGACCTTGAGATAGTTGACCTCGATAGTGGACAAGCCTAAAGAGTTGAGGATCGGTACCACTTTGTCTGCAGATGAGAGAGATAGTTTGCTCAGGTTACTCAAATCATACTTGGATGTTTTTGCGTGGTCATATGAGGACATGCCAGGCCTTGACCCCTCTATAGTTCAGAATCATCTACCGCTTGTGCCACATGCTAGACTAGTTAAGCAAAAATTAAGGCGATTACACCCTTGATGTAGTTTGCAGATAAAGGAGGAGATTCAGAAGCAACTTAGTGTTGGCTTCATATCAGTGGTTCAGTATCCTGAGTAGTTAGATAATGTCGTCCCTGTTCCTAAAAAGGATGGCAAGGTTAGAGTTTGTGTGGACTTTAGAAATCTTAAAAAGGCTAGTCCCAAGGATGATTTTCCTCTCCCACATATTGACATGTTAGTTGATAGTACTGCAGGGCATGCGATGTTATCTTTTATGGATGGATTCTCTAGTTATAACCAGATTATGATGACTCCTAAGAACAGGGAGAAGACATCTTTTATGACTAAGTGGGGCACCTACTGTTATAGAGTCATGTCGTTTGGGTTGAAGAATGCAGGTGCTACCTATTAGAGAGCAGCTACTACATTGTTTCATGACATGATGCACAGGGATGTTGAGGTCTATGTGGATGATATACTAAGAAGTCCAAAGAGAAGGTGACAAGTACCTCTAAAGCGCCTTCCATAGGATCGATGCTTTAGATTGAGACCGAATCCCAAGTAGCTAACTTTTGGAGGACTTCAGCTCGTGGGCTACATGGATTACTGCAAGCAGGTATCGAGCGTATAATCGGTAAGATCAGAGCTATCCTTGACATGTCTCCACCACATACCAAGACTGAGATCCGGGGTTTCTTGGGTAGATTACAATATATCATAAGGTTTATTGTTAGATTGACATACTTCTGTGGAGCTCACTCTCCGACTTCTTTGAGGAAGAAAAACCTAAGGCTCGGGATACCAAGGTCACCGCACGCTTGAGCAAGCATTAGAGGGTATTTGTTTTCCCCTCCTATTTTGGCACCTCCCATGCCTAAACAACCTCTCTTTTTATATTTGTCGGTTTCAAATATCTCTTTAGGGTGCATGCTAGCCTAGCTTGATGATTCCAGTAGGAAGCGAGCTATCTATTATCTGAGTAAGAGGATGTTGGAGTATGAGACGAGGTACATTATGATTGAGCACTTCTTCTTAGCTTTAGTTTGGGCCACTCGGATATTGAGACATTACATGACAGAGTATTCCATGCAACTTGTTTCTCGTTTGGATCCTTTGAGATATCTGTTTGACATACCACTTTCGACGAGCAAACTTATGAGATTTGCCTCAGACTTCTTCCTAAGCACGATAATAAAGTGATTCGTGATTTTCAGATAAGGGAGATCGAGGGGTGACTAGTTTGTTTGGTTGGTATGTACTTTGATGGTGCAAATGAACCATTCTAGATACGTGGGATAAGTGTTCTATTGATTTCTCCCGCACGATCGCCTGCTTGCCTTTTCGATCGTTATCCAAATGTATGAACAACATTGTTGAGTATGAGGCATGTATCCTTGGGTTAGAGACTGCACTTGAGTTCGGGATTAGAAGGACGAGATATTCAAAGTGATCTCTAATCTAGTGATTGTGTGATCCGTGTGATCGGCAAAGACCGTAGATGTGAAGCTTAGGCCATATCATGCTTATTTAGAGTTGTTAGTCAGGAGATTTGACGACTTGAGCTACACTCACCTACCTAGAGCGTAGAATCAGTTCGCCAATGCTCTGGCTAATTTGGCTCTCATGATTGACATTCTTGAGGGTGTGGTAGTTCGCCTCGCTTAGTCAGAGACTAAATAACCTCGCTTTCTTTATTGTCATCGATTGACAAGTCAGGGTTTGATGATGGTCTATCGTGGTATCATGATATTTATCAGTTTCTTAGATATGGCACATACCTTGAGGCCGTGATGGCCAAGGAATGGAGAGCTTGAGATGTCAATACCCGCTTGTGATACATGCAGACACTATACAAAAGTGCAAACATGATGTGTTATTGTTTTGCTTAGGACTAAGATTCAAATGACCAGGATGAGAGAGGTTCATGCCGAGTTCAGAGGCCCTACATGGGAGGACATATGTCAGCTCAGAAGATTATGAGGACTAGCTATTTCGTCGACTACGAGACAAGATTGTTTAGTTTGTTCGTGATGTACGTAGTCTTGTAGATACATAGAGATCTCGTACACGTTCCACCATCAAAGTTGCAAGCAATGACCTCACCTTGGCCATTTTTAGTATGGGGCATAGATGTTATTGAAGATTTCATCAAGCTCTGTCATGAGTTCATCCTAGTTGTTATTTGATTACTTCACTAAGTGTGAGGCCACTCTATGCAAAGCCAAATGCGCCCAAGGTTGCCACCTCCTCGTCGACGCATTATCCCGCCATATAGTCCTCCGTATGAGCTGATACTCCGACAGAGTTGTACATTTTAGAGGTGAGATCGACACTTTATTACAGAGTTTTGGCATCCAGCATCACAAATCGTCCGCGTACAGGCCATAAACGAATGGGGCAGTTGAGGCCGTGAACAAGAATATCAAGAGGATTCTACGCAAGATGATTGAGACTTCTTGAGACTGGTTCGAGACAATTCCTTTCAGATTAGTGGGCATGTCGCCCTCAGATCACTTCTACAGGAGCCACACCTTACTCTCTAGTTTATGGCATGTAGGCAATTTTGCCTATTGAGATAGAGATGGGATCCTTGAGAGTAGCCCTAGAGTAGCATATTTTTGAGGCGAAGTGGGCTCAGTCATGATTTGATCAACTTAGCTTATTAGATAAGAGGAGATTTGAGAGTTGCTGACCATGTTTAGGCTTACCAGAGGAAGATGGACCGCGCTTTCAAAAAGCGGGTCAAGCCTAGACCACGACAACAAGGTGATTTGGTTTTAAGAGTCCTCAAAGGATTGGTTGTTGACCCTAGAGGGAAGTTTAGACCCAACTGGAGCAGACCTTATATTATTAGAGAGCTCACCTCAGAGGGAGCTACATGGTTGATGGACTTAGATGGAAACCTATTCTCAAAGCCAACCAATATGGATCAACTGAAAAAGTTTTACGTTAGAGACCATGGTAGTAGGATGGGTGGCCATCATTTCGGTTAGCCATAAACCTTATCACATCTTACTTGCATTTTTACCGTTGCTAGCCTATTGAGCCTCACTTGCGCATTTTGGCCTATCTTTCTCTTATAACCTTGCTTACCTTTTCATAATTGGATGGGGCCCTTTGTGTGTGGATGCCTTAGTTTAGGGATCTTAAGTGAGTTATGGACACATTGACATATACTTTACAAATCCACTTACCACATTCACTCTATCAGGATTCACTTCATTTCATAGCTTATGTTTTCACCCACTTCTTCCTATCTCGACTTTATTCTATCTCATTATTTCCCCACTTAGATTGGTGATCTATTCATTTTATCAGATAGTTTGTCGGTTGTCCTTCACCACTTACCGACATTTATTCTGTATACCTTTAGTTTGAGAGGCTTATGTCATTTCATTCGAGTTGTTTTATTATACCTTCGCTAGATATGTCTCGTCTTACCGCGCATATTGGTTTGTTCTCATTGTTTTATCTAGCCTTATGCCTAAAAAAAGGGAAAAAAAGAAAAATAAAATAAATGTGCATGTGTATGTATTCAGTATTAGTATTCCTTGAGTATGTATATGGATTTATGAGGATCAATACTGAGTATATGAATTACTTGTGGGAGTTCGTATGTGAACTTCCCAAGATCCCAGTATCATGTGCTTACTTTGAGATTTTATTAGTGGTATGTGAGATGATTGATCCTCTCCTAGGGGCTCCAAGTCAGTGTCATATTCATCATCCCATTTGTCGACGATATATCTTCCTCATTCAATGATTTGGGTAGATTCATCATATTATCATCAGTTTTTTTTTCCCTTACTATTATTTATCTTCTTGACTTCATACCTCTCATTTTCACATTTATCACCCTCATATGTTTATTGATTTTTGAGTCTTATGTTTCACTCTGCACCCTTGTCCTGTTACCCAATGTTTTAAAAAAACTCGACCGTGATCGAATCAAAGTTATCAATTCACTCCGCCTCCCTCATGGCTCTGACGTAATTCGGCCGAATCCATGGTTGAATCCGTGACATAATAAATATATTATTTATATTTTATTTAAATTTTAAAATATATAATTAATAATATTTAAGATATTATTTATTACTTTTTAAATATTCCTTCATTTCTTTTACTCATTCACTGAAGTTTACATTACTACGCGGTCGTAAGACCACCCCGAGACCATGATTTTACGCTTTTCTTTGACATCACTGGATAGGTATTTGAGACTTGGTTGATATTTGGACATTATCCTGTGGCTTTTTCTAGGAGATGTCTTACTAGTGCTTTGATTCATTTCTAGTCAATAATTTTGGATAACTCGAGGTCATTTTTCGCTATCAAGAACATTATTCTCACTGACTTTTTCGACATTATGGAGCATTAGATGCCATACTGGTGCATATTCCCTATCTGTCGGGATCATCTAGATTTGGGGTTTCATCACATCTCTATTGGATGGCATACATGTCATACTTAGGTATATCCCTTATTCGTCAGGATCATCAGGAATTTTTTTGTTTATGCATACAATTCTTATCGAGAGAACGTCTATGACATTTTTCTTGATTTCATCATGTTTTGATAGATACCACTCAGGCATATCCTTATCTTCGAGATCATTTGGAGGTGGTTGGTTTGTCCTGCCATTTTATCAAGGATATGAGCCATTGTTATGACATTTTTAGACTTGTCCATGCTTCTGTTGGATGTCATATTAGGGCATCCCCCCTAGTTAGCGAGATCATCTAGAGTTTGTTGGTATGTGGAGGTAGTCCTTATTGAGAGGATGAGCCTTGTTATGACATTCTCTTTTATTCCATTATGTTTCTGATGGATGCCATACTAGGGCATACCCCATAGTTATCGAGACCATATGGAGACCATCATGTTTCTGTTGGATGCCATACTAGGGCATACCCCATAGTTATTGAGACCATTTGGAGGTGGTTGGTTTGTGAAAATAATTTTCATCAAGAGACAGCCTCTATTATGACATTTCCCTGCAGATACTTCCCTATTTTTGAGATTACACGGTCTTTGGAGATGTGTATGGTTCGCCAAGATGTTTCTAATGTCGTTTATTTTGCTCTAGCATATTTATTCTAAGATATCTTGTCAATACAGTTTGCAAACATTTCTCGTTTCTATTTTTTTTCATCCATTGTTGGCATTTGTTCCGGACCTCTATCTTCGTGTCATAAGATTTCGTAGAGTCGATTCCATATGTTTCTAGCATGGCTTTTGCCGACAGAGGAGTTATTCATTTTGACGTTGAATTCTTATTGTCTTTCACATAGATGCACATGCTCACTATTTCCTGGCGATATGGTTAGTTCAACTTTTGAGCACATTGTTGATTTCCTAGAATCACTTCGGATATCCACTCGATTTGATGTTCCACTTGCCATACTGGAGCATATCCCCTTATTTTAGTGATGAGATGATTTGGCTTCAATGACATTTATTCAAGTGCCCTTGTTTATCTATGGATCCCCTTACATTGATCAAAGAAGTGTTCTTTAGACAGAGGTCCATGCATATATTATCTACTTTTACATATGTTTATACTATATGAGGTTTCACAAAGAGATTGTTCAGAGTTCAGACTCAACACACCGAGCCATGCTGGCCTCTCATAGATTTCAGTGTTCAAACTTCGCTTTACTCTTCTTTTTTCCGGGGGATTAAAGGCCTTACTTTACCACATGTGGATCGCATGTTCAAACTTCATCTCCATCACATTTTCTAGAACAACAGTTTAGACATTCAAACTTCTCCTTCATATGGATCAACTGTCGCATTTCATCTCGTGATCACATTTGCTAGCATCAGCCGACGCTCAAATTTTGTCTTCGCAGATCGTGCATCTGCACTTCACCTTCATATGGATCGATGTTCGACTTCATCCGCATCACATTTGCTAGCACAACAGAGATCGCACGCTCAGACTTCATCTTCTGCAAATCAGGCGTTCAGATTTCGCCTTCATATGGATCGAATGTTCAGACTTCATCTGCATCACATTTTCTAGCACCGTAGTTCAGACTTCATATGCATCACATTTGCTAGCACAGCATATCAGACGTTCAAACTTCGTCTTCTGCAGATCAGGCATTTAGATTTCCCCTTCATATGAATTGAATGTTTAGACTTCATCTACATCACATTTTCTAGCATCGTTATTTTTAGACATTCAGACTTCGCCTTCCTCTCAGATATCAGTAATCTGTACTCTCGCCTCATATGGATCAAAATGTCTCGCACTTCATCCGCATCACATTCGCTAGCAATCGCACTGCATCGCTCAAACCTTGTCTCTACAGAGGCGTCGTGACTTCACCTTCATATGGATCATGTTCGTACTCATCTACATCACATTTTCAGCATCACATTTCATACGCTCAAACTGTTTCATAAATAAAGGCATTCGTGATCATTTCTACCTTCTACATCTTGAATAAAGGCGCTTAGGCTTCGCCAGGTTTCTCATTTCAAACCGCATATTTACGTTTTCACCATAGTTCAAACCTTCAGATTTCATCTTCATTAGAAATATCGCTACCAGTATTCACGATCGCTAGCATTGCCCACTTTGATCACATGACTTCTTTTGGTTGTCTTACTTTCCACTTGTTAGCTCATGAGCCCTTTGCAAGTCTATGACCATTATGGGGTTTCCATCAGCATACCATATCCCTTCGGAACATATTCCCTTATTGGTTTCACCATTTTGTGGAGCATTCCCGTTTTTTTATGTCAACATAACGGGTGTTGATCGATATACAGTGCATAGGACCACTCTAACACCCATGTGTGGGCCAACTCCAACTTGCTAGATTTCATGCGTTTCACTTTGAGAGGACCTTCTTGAGCCTGCATCTATATCATGACTTTGTTCTCGGTTCTTTTTATTTTATTTATTTTTTTACAAAACCCCTTTAGCTACTTGAGTTTAAGTAAGCTAATGTTCCTTTTGGACACTTTTGGGGTCTCTTTTTTCTTTGGATATATTCATCTCTATTTACTCACTTTTCGTATATCTGCTTTCACTCATTGTTCATGTTCCCTACACTCATGAACTCTATCAAGAGGGGTATATTTGTAGATTCTGCATGATCGCCAAGTGGCGTGCCATAAAAAGTGTTTTTCTTTTTTTTCTTTTTTTTTTAGTAAAAAGTGATCTTTAGTTTATATGGCCTTTTTAGAGAGAGACTAGGATTTTAGGAGTGAGCATCCATCTAGAGGAAGGTCGCTTTCATTTTTCTTTTCGAGAAGGGAATCTTTGGGGAGGAGGCGGACCCAAGAGAGTAAGGAAGAGGGAGTGAAAGAAAGAAAATGGGGTACAAAGGGCAAGAGACATGAAGAAAGAGTTGGAAAGAAAAACAAAGTGGAGAGGAGCAATGATTTTAGAAGACGATTTTCGAGGAAAATGACTGATTAGGCAAAGGAAATCTTTAGGAATCTCGAGGTGACTAGTTGTTGGGATTAACTCTCTTTCAGGTTTTGTTTTTTCTTTTTTTTTTCTTTTTTTCCCTTTTTCTTTGTTTTTTTTTTTATTTTATTATCTTTCCCCTGTTTTTATCATTATCAGTGTGAGTGGATAAGAATGAGATTTTAATCTTCTTCTTTTTTTTTTCTTTTCTTTTTTTTTTACTTTCTTGTTCATCATTTCATGATTTTCATTTCAAATGATTATTGTTTGCGGGGTTATACTAGTGATTTGTAATAATGATGGGAATTGTTTGGGAAACTATATTGGTATCCTAGTTTTATTGTTTCACATGTTGAGATGTTTGATTGAGTGTAATAGTGTTTTGTATTGGGAATAGTGTATGTGGTGTAATGTAAAAGCTAATGCCAAATGTTAGTGAGAGAAACAATGAAGCACTGGAGTATATTAATGGTAGTGGGCATTTGCTCATGGAAATTTATGCCATTTTTTTTCTTTTCCTAGTTCGGGTATTGACACTAAAGAATATTTATATATCTATATTCATTTGTTGTCTGTTGGGATTAATTTGAATATTTGTTGATTTATTAATCATTCTATCTCTTTTCATTTAAGTTAGTTTGTATTGTTTCTGTATGATTTGATTGTTTTTCTAGGATTAGATTATGTATGTATATGTATAGTTTGTATGAATAGTGATTTTTGGGTATGAATGATATACTTATGGATCAAGTGTAATTTTCGAGTATAATGAATGACGTGTACCCAAAATGTTGTTTTATATTGCTCTTGATTTTTATTTTATAAATATTCATTTCATACATAATTCGCAATCATGTTTTCTCATATATTATTCCAATTAACAACCTGCTTCTATAAGTTGAGTTAGACACTATTACCATTTGTTATTTCATTAACTTTGAGTCTTTCACTCCCATTATTACTCTATTATTCCTTCAATGATTCCACTAACTCTCTCATCATTGCTATTATCTTAGTAACTCTCATCATCATCATCACACTACCATTACATTAATTATGTCTCTTCATTAATATTTGTTTTCTCATTCTCACTTTTGCAATTTTACAAACTCATATGCTTCCACACTCATATATTGGTATTACTTCTGTACTCTCACACTTTTTCTTTTCCCTTCTACATGTTCTCATCTTCTCTCTCACTCTTAGTTGTTACCCATTTTACCATTATCATACTTCTTTTTTTTAATCACTTTGATAACCATGCGCAGTATTATTATTACTCCTCTAAATCATTTCCTCTAGCAAGCTCATTAAACCCTTTCAACGATCCATTAAGTCCTTTCATTAAGCCTATTAGAACCCAATCGAGTCCTACCATCTCTGCTCAACCACATGACATTTGATCAAACCCATTAGGACTTAGTCAAGAAAGTCCTATCATCTCTCTAGACCCAACACATTAGGACCTCTGACCAAACTTATTAGGACTTAGTCAAGAAAGTCCATCCATCTTTATGTCAACCATTAACTTGACAAAACCCATTAGGACTTAGTCAAAAGCCCAACCATTTCTTTATGTCCAACCCATTAGGTCCTTAAATAACCCATAAGTACTTAACAAGAAAATTCAACCATTTCTTTATATCCAACCCATTAGGTCCTTTAGACAACCCATTAGGATTTGGTCAAGAAAGCCCAACCATTGTTTTATGTCCAACCTATTAGGTTCTTTAAACAACCCATTAAGACTTAGGCAAGAAAGTCCAACCATTTCTTTATGTCCAACCCATTAAGTCCTTTATACAACCGATTAGGATTTAGTTAAGAAACCCTTATCATTTCTCTAGGCCCAACCCATTAGGCCCTTTTACCAACTCATTAGGACTTAGTTAAGAAAGTCATATCATTTCTCTAGACCCATTAACCCTTTTACCAACTCACTAGACATAGTTAAAAATCTCATATTCATTTCCTCTAGGCTCCAACTCCATTAGGATCGCTTTACCAACCCATTAGGACTTAGTCAATAAACTCTATCATCTCTTGTTCAACCCACTGTAGTCATTCGACCTGCCCCCTTACCACATCCTCTGACGTGCACTTTAGCTTGTCAAACTTCCACCCTTAACTTATTCAAATTCTAAATTTCTTATTTTCTAAAATTCAAATTTTCAATTTTAAAACTCAAGCCTTCAAAAATTGAAGTTCAAATTTTCATTTCTAAATTTTTAAAATTTATGTTCAATTTTCAAAATTCAACAATTTCTCATTTCTAAAATTCAATTCCCTAATTTCTAATTCAATTTTTCAAGTTTCAATTTTAAAATTACCAACTCCTAATTTCAAAATTCAAGTACCCTAATTTCAAATTTTAATTTCCTCAATTTCTTATTTTAATTTTTCTAGTATCCAATTTAAAATTCAAGTCCCTCAATTTCTAATTTCAAAATTACAAAATTCTCAATTTCAAAATTCAAGTGCCATAATTTCAAAATTCAAGGCCTCCTAAATTCCAATTTCAAATTTTAAAGTTTCTAATTTCAAATTTACAATTTCCCAATTTCAAAATTCAAAGTGTGATAATTTAAAATTCAAATCTCCAAATTTCTAATTTCAGATTTCTAAATTCCAAATCTCAAATTTACAAAATTAAAACCTTAATTTAAAAATTCAATTTCCAAAATCTCAATTAAAAATTCTCAAACTTCAAATTCATTTCAAAATTCTCAATTTCCAAAATTTCAAACTTCCAATTTTCAAAACCTCAAATTTCTAATATTTCAAATACATGATTAATTCTATAGTTCCTATAAAATAGAATATTGTGGAGTTAATTTGTTTAATAGATAAATGGACTTGGGTGAGGCCCCAAATCCATGTATCATTTTAATAAATAATTCGACATTTGATATTTAACCGATTTCTAAATGAATGTCCATATTTTATATTTGGTTATTGCACTAACATTGTTTCCTAATTAATAGTGCTTCAGACATGCCACCCAAGTAAACATTTGTTTCTCATCAGACTTTGCTTACTTATTTATTTATTTATTTTTCTATTCATTTATATATGTCCGGTGTGTTGTTGTATTGTTGTTGCTTGTATTTTGTATCTATTGATCGATTTACCAAAAATCATATTTTCCTTAATTTGTTTAGTAAAGACCCGACTTTAGGGGCTTAGAGGAGTGTTACGCTTCCATCGTACCTTCCCAATAAGTAACCTGACCTCCAGATCTAGACTCGATTTTCCCAAACCTGCATTTTCTTATCAGGAGTTATATTTAAAGTTTTTCTTTCTTATTTTGTTTGCTCTTTTAAAATAAAACAAAAATAGTGGCGAATCCAAACCATTTTTAAAATGGTTTTTTTCAAAAATAAACACAAGTCTCACCTTTTAAGTAGGAAACTCATAATAACCAAAAATATGGGTTCTACAAGTAGATAACAACTACTACCACCTCCGTTAAAAAATGATTTACTTTTCATGTTTTGCATAATGTAGGGTAAATGTCAAAACAAAAAAACAAAAAAAGTGAAAATGCAAGCACTGAGAATGTGTTTTTCCTATAATCTATGAAAAATTAACATTTTAGCCAAATTTTGATAAATTTAATTTTAAGTAAAAATAATTATTCTATCTACCAATTAAAAAAGAAAATCAATCTTTAATTTTTATCTAAATTTTAAGAAAATAAATTTTTAAATAAAAATTAAAAATACATTTACTTTCTTATTTAACTATCATGAGAATGAATCATATGAGTTTCACTTGATCATAAAGTATTATTTTCTAATCACATTCTTGTTTCAAGACTTTAAGATTGAAAAAGCATTCAAAAGCCAAATATAAGTGATGAAAAAATAATAATAATTATTACTTCAAAAATAATAATAATAATAATAAAACAATATGAAATTTCAAAGTAACTTTTTTTCATCAAAAGCCAAACGCAATGTTTTAAAACTGACAGATGCGCTGATCGACACTGGATCCATTGCTCATGCTTGGGACCGCTTCTTATCAATCGGATCAAACCGCTTCAAACCGTGGGCGACAAATATTAAGAATCAACGATTCAGCCGTGCTTTTAAATTTCTAGAAAAAATTGTCAATGAATTTGCTTGATAGGCATGCTAAAACAAGGCACAATTGAGCTGGCAAGACAAGCCTTCACGCTCTCTCACACATGCTCTTTGTTGGTAACACAAGTATAGCAATTGTTTATAAACCATCTCATTTCCCATCAACATTCGACGTGGGATTGTAATATAAGAGAAGTAAAGGTGTATAACTAAATTCAAATTTTGCAACAAAGATGGAGTTCGAATACGGGACCACATGTTTATATTTAACATTATATACATTTTTGTTAATAAATTTTAAAATATTAATTTATTTATATAAGATAAAATAAATAATACATTAAATATTATTAATTATATTTTTAAAATTATTTTTAATTTAATTAAAATATAAATTATATATTTATTACGTCACCAATTCGACCTCAATTCGACTAGTGAATCATGAATCGATAACTTTTCTGATTTCAATGATCTTTGCATATATATAAGACATTGTAGGGGTAGAAATACCACACTTTGAAAGGCTCAATTAAGATTATTAAAGTTTTATGCTATGAGAAATCTATCTTTGGTTATTGTAAAATGGAAGAGAAAAATATTTATTATTATAAATGGAGAAAAAATAGAAAGAAATATGCAAAAATAAAATTAAAAATGGGACTAAAATCATTGAATTAGTTTTATATAATACTTCAAAATAATTTCTCACCGCTAGTTATTATTAGTAGATTGAAATTATATAGGTTTTTAAGTAATGTCAATTTTAGTGATTTGCTTATATTTCTAATGTATAACATTACTTATTTATAAATTTTAAATAAGTATGAATATTATTAATAAAAATTTGAAGCTCCTTAAATTATATATATGTAAAATATGATGTTAGCAAATATCTAATGAATAGGAACAAATAATTAGAAATATATGGAACGCATGTATTTTTAATTCATCAAACCCTAACCTTTTTTTCTCTTATAACTTTTTCTTTTCCTCTTTTCCTTAAGCACATAGAGGTGTTTTTTATTATTATTTTTGGCCTAAAATGACCTCTATACACCACTTTCCATAATTTTCTTTGTCAATAAAATGGTTCCACACAGATCTAGGTTTTCATTTGTTTTTCCGTTATTTAGTCATCATCTTGATGCAACGTGTGGTTATTGTCGTCTTAGTAGGGTGTTTATTTATGTGTTTGTGTGTGAGCGATTCAACGAGTAAAGTATATTCGATCAATAACAGGAAATCAAATCAATGGTCGTCAATATGCTACAAAACTGAAGTCATAGGTATTCTAGTCATAATAGTAACATCAAATGTATATGCTCAATTATCAAATGTATAGGATTTGAGCATATTAATCCGGATGTTATTTCATCATCTATGGTTTTTAGTGATTTTGATTTCATGTTTCTATCGATATATTACTAATTTGAATCAAGAAAATTATTTTTCTCTTAAAAAAAAAAGAACAAATAATTAGTTAAGTGATTGATATAGTTTATGGTTATATAAAATTTCACAATTTTATTTCTGAATAGTTTCTAGCAGTAATATCATTTCTACGTACGATATACTACAAGAACGTTCTTATAGTACAAAGCTCTCCTTATGAGAATATATATGAATTTTAGAAGACATTTGACATATTTTATAGATAAAAATTAATTTTTAGTATTAAATAAATAAAATTTGACCATGATTTAATATTAACAAAAAAGTAGAGTTTTGACATATCCCTTCAAATATAAGTGAATGTTTAAAAATATTGAACCTAACTAGAATATTATTTCGAACTAGTTGTAATATTCATCAATTTATTAATTTCTTTAAAACTAAAATTTTATATTTTAAATAAAAATTCACATTCTTACCAACATTCTTAATTTTGAAAATTTTTAAGGAATCGTCACTAACCTACACTGTAGGAGTCGCACTTTCTTAGGGCTCCATTTGGAACACCAATATATAACAAGGAAAATATATATATATATATATATATATATATATATATATATATATATATATATATATATATATATTAAGAAAATGACTTTTTTATATTTGGTTTTAAAGTGAAAAATATAAAACAAAATTAAATATAATTAAATTTTCTCAAAATTCTTATATATTTTTAAATTTTAATAAAATAAATAAAATGGATTTGAATAAACATATAAAATTAATTTATTAAATTTATACAATACTTTTTTCAAAAGTTTTCCTCTCTAATTTTCTCTTGATTTATTTTCCTAGTGCTTATGTGGGAGTTTCGAACGGACCCTACGTGGGGAAAAGTACCGAACTTAACTACCAAAAGTCCGTAGACTCGTTCATTGCCCGCCAACAAAGGTGAAAATACAAATCCTGGTTTTGTATCCTCCCCCTTCCTCTCTTCCACCCATAACAACCGGTGCACAGTAGCAACGGCTGCGCCGGTGACCTGAGTAGGCGTATCACGCACTCTTCCTCAATGGGAAGAGTAAACCCCGGGGGACATAGAGCGCGCCCACCATTTCGCGCCCGAACGCCACCGCCGCCGCCGCCCTGACCGTGCCGCCATACCGACCAAGAAGTGGTTCCCATGGCTGGTGCCGATCTTCTTATAGCCATTATGGCGGCATTCGTGTATAGCTTGTACGTGAACAATTGCCCGGAGAACTTAAGTGGATCAGTGCTTGTTCCACAAATACTTGGAAGGTTTTTCAGCCCCTATCGGAAAACCCCTTGGCCTCTTTCCACCACGTAAGTCTTTCATTCTTATTCAAATCTAGAAAATATGGGTTATTTTTATTTTTATTAATGGGTGCTTTTGATTTTTTTTTTTTTTTTCTTCTTTGATTTCTTTGCATCCGGTTGTTTTTGTCATTGAAAGATCAATTCTCTTATACTATGTTTGGTTCTCAAAAATTACTAAGAAAAATACAAGGGAAAGAAAATGCTGAGGAAAAGTGAAATGAAAGAAAATAAAGATAGAGTTATGTTTACTTATTATTACAAACAAATTTTATTTATTTTAACAATCAATATAAAGATTAAATAAATTAAGGATTTATAAGTTTCTTGAGTAATTTTATTTTCTTTAAAAAAATTTATTAGACTACCAAACATGAGAAAATTAGGACATGTTTGTTTAGGGTTTTTGAAAACTGGTTTTTGTTCTAAAAAACAAGGATAACACATAAAACATTAAATTGAGATAATAAAAACAGTTTCCTGATAACACTATTTTGACATTATCTGTGTTTTCAAAAAAGTTTTCACAACATAAAAACCAAAGAAACCCTTATAGTATTTTGCTTAGCATTTTTTCTTTTCTTAGCATTATCTGGGAACCAGACACAACCTTAGGAGCATAAGGCCAGAATATTCTCTCTTCTTCCTGACCAGGGATTCTAGTTTATGTTTTGACTGACTTGATCGAACTCCAACTAGGTTTCAGTTTTTGAATAAAATTAAAGAAGAAACGGAGGTCCCTTTTTGATCCCATTGTTCCTAAATTCCCAGTTTGCAGTTTTTGAAGTTGAGCCTTGAAATGGCTTTTAGATTTTTTTATTTTTTATTTTTTGGTTATTTCTTTATTGGTAGAAAAATAAAAACCTTTCTTTAATTAGTTTGTCTATAAGAAAATGGTTCAACACTTTATGTATTTGAGAGATTTTGGACTGAGTTACCTTTCTAGTATTTAAAGAATTTGATAACTCTGTTATGGCTCATTGTCACTACTCTTCTTCATATTATTTAATTAGAAAAGTTTTTATCATTCATTAATTTATAATTCAAGATATAAAAAGTTCAAAATCAATTAAAATCTCATTGTGTGAATACTTTTAAGATTTTCTTACATAGATTCCAAATAATACTTACTCTACAATTTGTATGTTTCAAGTGAATCCTTTAAAATCAATTCTGCTCCTGGATGGTTTTGTACTTTTTTTTTTTTTTTGAAAGAAATCGAACCGATTTATTAAGCAGCATAACAAACTACATCTTGACTGGCAATTGAACGAATAAACTGAGGGACATCACCCCAGTCATTCAACCTGTCAAAAGTTCTTCCCAACTTTGCAATGGCATCTGCAACTGCATTTGCCTCTCTGCACACATGGCTTAAACGGACCTGGCTGGCCTTCCACTTTCCTCTACCTTCCTGAATCAGTTGACCTAATTCAGACATACCAGCCCCCTCTCCCTGAATAGCATCGAAAACAGCCTTCACATCCATCTCCAAAATTACTCTGCCTATATTTCTTCCTCAAAGCCATGACAGAGCTTCTATGATCCCCATAACCTCAGCCTCCTATGGTTGGCACCACCCTTGAAACCTTCTCATGTTGCAGTCAATTATTCTGCCGCTATCATCCCTTAAGACCATTTCCACCTCAAATGCTTTCATGTCTACTTGACATAGCCCGCCGGAGGAAGCTTCCATCGGGTCTCTTTCTGGCAGTGGCTCTGCTCCTTCCAGGTTCCTTCTTTTGCTGAGCTTCAGTCCGATCCTTCAAAAAAGACAAGCTTAAATGCAGGCACTGCTGCGGTGTCTGCGTCACACCCCTCCAAAGCTTCTCATTGCGTTTACGCCAAACACCCCAGATCACCGCTCCCATCTTCCCTACCATGTTGTTGTCCCTGTTCTCCATCTACTTGAAAAACCAATTTTTGAAACTCTACTCCTCGCCTTTGGTTATAGTAGGATCCAACATTCTCCAGCATTCTTGTACATACTTGCATTCGGTAAAGAGATGCATCGTGCTTTCATCCCCCTCTTCACAGACACATATAGGCTGTAAAGGGATCCTCCTCTTATAAAGATTCATTCTGGACGGAAAACACTCCATGCAGGCTTTCCGTACAAACAATTTTATCCGTGGTGGTACTTGCATCCTCCATATTTTCATCCACCCCCCTTCCACTACATTTCGTTCTACCTGTCGAGCCATGCTTCGAGCCACATGATAACCCGAACGAACCGTATACATTCCACGGCGCTCAAAATGCCAGATTAAAACGTCCTCCCTAGTTGTGTTACTCAGAGGCATACCAGCAATTGCCCAAGCATCCTGCTCAGAAAATAAATCCTTCAACAACTCAATATCCCATTCCCTAACGCCTGGAATCCACAGATCATTGACTGTCGTGTGCTGGCATTGGATCAGCCGGAGTCTCAACTCTAAAATTTGTCTCTTATCCAAGGATCGTGCCAAACCCTTATTTTGGTCCAATTTCCAATTCTCCACCGAACTCCATGTGAGATAATAGGCTGAGCATTCCAAATTCCTTTCCAAGAAAAACTTGGATTGTGGCCCAACTAGGTTGTGAGATAATCCTTATCCCGAAAATACCTGGCTTTGAACACGTGAGCTATTAGTGAATATGGATTCTGATTACTTTCCAGCCTTTTTTACCCAACATGGCTGTTGAAGTCTCAGGAGGGCTTCTAAACCCAATACCCCCTTCTCCCTTCTCATATCACATAACCTTGTCCCGTTTGGGAACTAATTTAGTCTCCCTCCCCATCTGCTCAAAATTTCACCAAAAGAGTCTATAATTTTGCAACTCATCTGCCAGAGAGGGGAGTAGGAACGCTCATACAATAAAAGGGGATGGCCTGCCCCACAGCCTTAATCAAAATCTCCTTCCCTGATTGAGACAGAATTTTACCCTGCCATCCTTGCAACCTCTTACGCAGCCTCTCCCTTAAAAACCCGAACACTAACCTTTTGCTCTTCCCTATCAGCGAGGGGAGCCCCAAGTATCTTCCAGTATTAAGTTGGCCACGGATACCCAAGACATTTTCCACTATAGTCCTCATCCCTCCTCCACATTTTTTGCTTTTCCTGACTTCTGAAGATTAATAGCCTCACCTGAACTTGCTCATATTTGCCAAGATATTTTGCATCTTGAGACATTCATGTTCTACTGCCTTGACGAAGAATAGGCTATCATCTGCAAACAAAAGATGAGTGACTTCTGGGGCGCCTCTACAGACTTTGATGCCATGCACTTCTCCTCTACTAACAACCTGGTTTATCAAACCGGACAGCCCCTCCGTACCAATTATGAAAAGATAAGGCGAGAGCGGGTCACCTTGGCTTAATCCTCGTCTAGGAATAATTGGGCCTACGAGGTCTCCATTCATCAGCACCGAGTAGGTGACTGTTGTTATACAGAGCCTCATCCAATCCACCTCAAAACCCATCTTGGTCATAACTTCTAAAATATAATCCCATTTCAGCCTATCATACGCCTTGCTGATATCTATCTTGAGGGCGACATCCCCCATCCTCCTCTTGGACCCCATCTTCATGGAATGGATAGTTTCGAAAGCCACCATCACATTATCAGTTATGGCATGCCCCGGGACATAAGCAGATTGGGCCTCGTCTATCAGCTCTGGCAAGTTAACTTTCAATCTATTCACCAAGACTTTAGCAAGAATTTTGTATACAACATTACATAAAGAAATAGGACACAAGTCCTTCATAGACATGGGATTATCATTTTTCGGAATTAACGTTATAACCGTCTCATTTAAAGAAGCCGGAAACGCACCTTGATTTAGCCAAGCAACCCCAGCACGGAAAATTTCAGCCCCTATTTGTGCAATGCTTTAATGAGGGACCGATCCATGCAACCGTCTCATTGTACTTTGTGCAATGCTTTTTATATGCTACTAGTCCATACTACCTTCAAAGTTAAGAATATTAGAAATAAGAGCATGAGGCTCTAGCGTATCTCAAGTTAAGACTTGCCTACGTATCAAGCATATCTTAAGATTCTTAACTTTGGATATTTTTGAGAGATTTTCTTTCATGAATATGCAAGAAAAATGTTAGGAAAAAGAAGGGTTGTCTAACTAATTCCTCATTGATAATCAAATTAATCATGATTTTAAGGGAGATAATTAAACTGATAGAATATGTTTATTCATTCTCTCAACATATTTTTAGATTTTTAGAAATTAACTCCCTTTAACATCTCTTCTGAAGGAAATTCTAATCCTTTTCAAGAGGTGGGTTAATAGACTTTTTTTTAATCTATTCATTTTGCATATTACATTATAGTACTTTTTTCTGGATTCTATCTTGGTTCTCCGTGTTTCCAATCCACCCTTTTATCACTTGAGCTAGACCTCAAGGAAAAAATAATAATAATCGACTTAAAACAATAGTATTGATTGTTTTACATATTTTGTTATTAATACGAGGTCATGACTTAAAAGGCAGATCTCCATTTTTTTTATATAAGAGTTATAGTAGATGGGTGTTTGTAGATTGTGAACTATCTTGTATTTCTTTCTAACCGTTTTGTGACTGTGTTTCATCTTATTTTACAATAAGCATACAGCATGTTGCTTGACTTGTAACCACTTGTAACCAGTGGTCTCGAGTTCGAGTACAGGAAGTGTAGTTATGTTTTGTAATAGAGTTTTACCATCCTTGTAATCCATCCCGACTTATGCGATTAACACTGGCAAGAATTCCTGGGCCATCGACAAAATTATCGACGGATTAAATTACGCGTTGGTACTACCGACGGAATATCGAATGAACAAAAGCATATTATTTTTTTCCACATTTTTGCTACCATTTACCGATTATGACATTAATGAAAATTACCGACGAAAGTGTTCCGTAGGTAATTTTCCCGCTATATATAGACGACAACTTTTAGGTACCATTTACCGACAGAATACCTACGGAAAATTACCGACGGAAGTGTTCCGTAGGTAATTTTCCATTTACCAACAGAATACCTACGGAAAATTACCGACGGAAGTGTTCCATAGGTAAATTTTATCTGATACTTTTCAAATATTTATCTTTAATACTTGATATTATTAAATATAAGTGTAATTATAATAATATTTAAATTTTATAAAATGAAATAATTTTAATGTTTTAAACTCTAATATATCCAAAAAGAATTAAAATTAATTATTTTATTCTAACCAATATATATATATATATATATATATATATATATATATATATATATATATATATGCTTATTTTGCAATTAATATAACAAGTTGATGAATGATATATATAATATTTTCAATTTATTTAACATTAGCTATCATTGCTAGCTTGATCGTCCATGTTTTCCCCAAGTTCAAGGTCCGAGCTCAAAACCCCTCACCCATATTTTTCTCATTTTGGTAAACTAAAAATACCCGACTCGACTTTCCTATGTAAATTACCCATGATTACCTACTAATTTGCCAGATTTCGTCCCCATTTTGTAGATTTCTTCCTAACTTACCTACCACTTTTCCACAATTTATCGACGGAATTTCCGTAGGGGTAATTTACCTACGGATTGGATTTTCCGCTGTAATTTATTTACTATTTTTACAACAACTCACGAAATATAGTTGTCGGTATTCCGTAGGTAAATTGTCAATTTGTTGTAGTGTAATATGAGTAAGATTTGACTTAAAAACGTAATTCGAGTATACAAGGATTCACTCAGAACATCTCATAGTTTGACAAAACAAATGACATGTTTCATTCTCTTCAAAAAAATTGATTATGTGAGAGTTGGTTATAATTTTAATGATTTATTAAAATAAAGTTTATTACTTAGACTTCCTTAAACATACTTTTTTCTTTTTGTTAGTGGAAATAAGAACTTTTAAATCAGCCCTACCTAGCTCAAGTGGTAAGGGTGGGAAGAGGCAACCGAAATCTATATTCAAATCATTATAAAAATAGGTTACTATCACATAATATACCAAGTGAATAGATGTCTAAAAGAAAAGTTTTATATCAAAAATACAAACTTTTTTTATTAACAATTAAGTTTCACATACTCAGCTTAGTTAATACTAAAGGATAAGTTTCTTAAGAGATAATGAAGAAAAATATACATCACTATAATAATAGATTAATATGATCTTGACATTGCTAAGGG
Organism: Tetrastigma voinierianum; assembly: GCA_016808115.1. NCBI lineage: Eukaryota > Viridiplantae > Streptophyta > Magnoliopsida > Vitales > Vitaceae > Tetrastigma > Tetrastigma voinierianum. The sequence continues at coordinate 22,545 of JAEQBH010005145.1, read as the reverse complement.
TTTAAATAATAAAAACATCAATGTAAATATCTATCCAAGCAACTAATCATTACAGAAATTAAGTTTTTGCATACTTATTCACTGTATTACTGCATGAATGATGCCAAACCCTTCCACAATGATGTTCTCACCCATCCAAATCAATTCAGTCCAAAACCATCATTTCTTTTTCTTTTATTCTTGTCCCCATTGGGCCTCCCATACTCCACTCCCATCCCTAACCATTGAGCCAAGCCTCAATTGCTTAATCAAAAACCATCATTTCTTATTATCATTTTTCATATTCTGTTCCAGTATTACAAGGATAATCTTACAAGCATAATCTTAAGAAGATAGATCTTAGATATTTATAATCAATCATTTACACTATGGAGAGGAAGAATAGTATTACATTGCTATAAATATGGATTATTGTAAAGAATAAAACATGTATTTGGATCTTTCCCTTCAACTCCACAATATTGTATTTTTTATACCGAAAGCGAATAGTTGAATTGAATTCTCCAAAGAGAGAATGGATTATGGGAGCGTGTGACTTGAACTATAGATTGGCCTCGCGGATATATACACTAGAGTCTTAAGGCAAGGAGATACACACAGAAACACAAAATATTAAACTTAGGCCTAAGCTAATAATTTGCAACAAAATGAACAATAGAAGTTATTTATTTGCACAAATTTAAATATAAGTAAAGTCGTATACAGCATGGCATGTTTTGCAGGCTGGAAAAACTAGGTGCCCTGGAGAAGGATCTTGTGGTGATGGGCAAGAATGAAGGTCTCATATCGTGCATCTCGGGCTTCAATGTGCAGGAGTTTCATCCATTTACTCAACATGTTAGAGCCTTCTGTCTGTATTGACCAGGCTAGAACAGGAGTTCGGATTTTGTAAGAACCTGAGATGTAGATATATAGATTATAGATATAGAGAGATACACCATTTTTGTGAATACCACCAGAGTATGTATGTATGTAACTGATGTGAATTACTTTGGGGTTTGCAGTGAGAATAGGCCTCTTGTATGTGATTTCTGGTCTTGGGGGAAGCTTGTTATCTGCTATTCATCTTCAGAAATCCATATCAGTAGGTGCATCAGGTGCGCTTTTTGGGCTGTTAGGAGCCATGCTTTCTGAACTCCTCGTAAACTGGTCGATCTACGCCAACAAGGTAACAGCCTCTCTGTTTTACTAATTCTCTGCCATAAACATAGTTGAGACTCACAAACTTATAGGGTTGCTAAGTGTCTTAAAATTCAGGTGACCAACCTAGAGAATAACCACAATTGGGAGGTACCTACCAAGTATCTCCCACCTAAATAGCTTTTGCCCTGCTGAAACTCATCAAAATTGATGACTGAGTTGCCTATTCAACTGTTGTGTCTCTGTCTGTCTTATTATTAAGAGTTCAACATATTGACTAAACAACCAACTTTCCTAAAAGCTTAAACTTGTGACGGGGTTCAATATTGAGCATCATGCTTTAACACCCACCTCATGAAACCTCATAATTCGCACGCAGAGACAACCAAACTAGTGGCCCCATACCAAAGGCAAACAAACTAATGCATCAATATACAAATAGGGAACAAATACTTAAATAGCAGAGAGGTGACTCAAATTCATGACTTTCATTAAACCAAGTTCTTTCATACTACAAGTAAACAATCAACTTTCCTAAAAGCTCAAACCGGTAGGATTTGGGTTCAAAATATGAGTATCTATGCTTCTTAACAGCATACAATGGTTATGTTTGACTCAACTTCTAAGAAACAAAGCTACTTTTTCCATGTCTGTTGGAATAATCTGTTCAAAGAATTCTTCCTTCTACGCAGAATTGAATATGGAAACCAAAAAAATGTGTTTCTTATTTGTCTTATACAAGACGCTCTGCCATGTTTATTAAAACTTTAACAAGACCAATATTACCCTTCAAAATATATGAACTTGGCTTCAGCTACAGCTTTCCCCTAAAGCCAAACCTTAGAAGATACCACAAGGGAGGCCCGAGTAAGTTTCAAGCTGCTGTCCAGTATTATACTCCCACTTAAATAATCATCATCACATGACATTGAAGCCATCCTATGTTTTACTCAGGGTAGTGACTAATGCGTAAACTGTTTAAATTCTCATTTCTTAATTGTTACACAGAATACAAGAGACCCCTAAATCCCTGATAAGTTCATCCTCATCTTGGGACATTCATGGTTACATTTCATTAGATACTACTCGAAAGACCCTTTTTCATGGGAATAGGTTCCAACATTTGTGTGTGCAGTGTGCAGCCCTGATGACTCTCGTGTTTGTCATTGTCCCAAATTTGGCTGTTGGTTTTCCTCACGTAGATAGTTCTGCCCATATTGAGGATTTCTTTCAGGATTTCTCCTTTAGATCTTATCTCTCTTAGTTCGTCCTCAATATGGATATGTAAACAAAAAGTACATTCCTTCTGGATATGATGGAAAACGTGTGAAATCCAAGCACAAGTGGTATCAATATCTGTTATTGGTTGCAGCATTAGTCGCCTTAATTATCGGGTAAACAACTAAGTTTTTTCTTCATTGGAGTTACTAGTTTAAGGTTACACATTTGATAAATTCTAAATTCAGCTCCACTTTTCCTATTTGACAGATATGCGTTGGGATTCACAAAGTTGTTCAATCTTCAGCTATCTTCAAACTGATACCATGCTTTCTTCGATCATCAAATGACCGTTTACAAGCTCAATCCCAAGTTTAAGCACAGAAGGTAGGAGCAATTAAAGATATCCATCTATGCATGCAAATAGACAACAGCTGCTGTTTCCAAGTTTATATTTTTCCTATCAAGGTGAATGCGTTCCTATGGGAATAGCAAACTGAAAAACTGAATGAAAGCCAGACACCTAGAAGCTTTTTCTGGATTGGAAAACAGTGTGACTAGATAAAACCTAAATCCATCTGGCCCATTCATATAGATATAGGTAAAACTGCTTTTGTTTAATCAATCAATAACATAAGATGCAAAAGCAGGCAATAAAAGAGATCCCATGGTTGTCTTCTCTTTTCATAAAACTGTGAAACTATATTAGAAAGAATCTTAAAAATGCTAGTGAATAGCTTTTACAAGCCCAAGGCATACGTATAGAGTAAGGAGAATTATAACTTCAGTTTTACTGTTTCAACCAATAACTGCTTTTAGCTGACAGAATCAAAATCAACATTTCCATACCTAAAATATGAGACACACACATACAAAAATAACTTTGGGGATTACTCTATATTCTGCAATATGATTCAGACCATTCAAAACAATGAGTAATTGGTTATGGCTACATTGTCATATGCAAAATCCCAGATAAACCTGCAAACACACATAAATAAAACATAGTATAGGATAGATTGTATTCTCTGGCCACTTTCTAAAATTTTATGAACAAAAACTATAAACAGAAAGGCATGACTTAAGAAAGGTATAAACTGTAGAAAGAATGCCACTGGGGAAATGGTAAATCTATGTATTCCATGATCTTCAGTACAGCTTCAGACTTGATATATGACCTGAAATATTACCATGAAATTGTAACTTCCTCAGGCACCCATATATATATTTCTCAATCAAATTCATAGGGGCTCTGTTTTATTATTGTATGGAGGAAATGAGGAAAATTGAAAATGTCAGTTCATACAGAACATTTGTTACCAATTCCTGTGCTTGCTCTTCCTCTGTCTTCTTTGCAGCTATGACAAACACAAAGGAAAAATGTACTGCTTGCCAATGGTGGACTCCAGCCAACATTCAAAAAATCGCATGTTTATCTTAATTGAATTTACTACAGAGTAGAACCTTTGTTACCTTTCTTTTCAACAAGCACAACACTTGAACACATCAGAGCCTTCCTGACCTCCAAGAGTTTCTCAAGCTCCACGCCACCTGAGAGCCAAAACCTTATCTTCTCAAACCAGTAACAATGAAACAAATAAGCAAAAGTAATTGATATTGATAGTGAAGTAGTTCTCAGTACTCATGCAGACATGAGCATGCAGAGAATCATGAAAACACTCTTTCCAAACACCTCAACTCAGTATCATTGTTGTCTTTAATAGGATTGTTGCAAGGTCTCAAAGCATTAAATTGAAACTGTAGGGAAGAAGATTGTATACTGCAAGGGATGACTCCAGTATTATGTGATACAATCATTGTTTTCAAGTCTACATCAGAAAAACAAGGCTGGTGGCAGGACTACTATATGAAAATCGTCAACAATCATTATCATTGATGATGTTGGAACCATTTGATTCAAGATTTTCCTTCTTGCATGTTTGTATTCCTGCATGCTCTACTACAATGTCCCTCCCCGTCCTCCTTGGTTAAGTTCTCGAACTTAACAAACCATTCCCTTCATTTTGGCTTTATTTTTTAGTATCATACTTAACCTTTCCTTATGTTTTATATGCATGCAAATAAAAAGTAAGATTGTTCTGAATACTTTTAAATAACATGATATTTGTAAAATGGCAAATGTTTAAAGCATGAATGCTTCTGCACACTCATTTCTTGTTATATAATATATTAAGAAAACATTATTAAACATTTCTTTAGTTTATATCCAAAACAACTGTGACTATTAAACTTCCAATTCATTAATCTATACATGAGGCCAAAGGTAAATAAGAGGTCTTTCACTCAGCACATGTGGATTCACAAGGGAGGGATGCCCAAGCAACCGTTAGAAGATGCTTCCAAGGATCTCACACAAAGAGAGAAGTTAGTTAGGGAGACAGACTGTGCCAGGTTTTGAGGATGTGATAAAGGCTTGGGAGAGGAAGAAAAGGAATCAACAGGTTATTGCAATGAGGCACTGCCCATGGGAGAGAATAACAGGTGGTCTCAAACTGCCTGATTTCTTTGTTGACTGACCATTTTTAAATTAGAACAGGACACCTATCATTCATTCAACATTCTAGCTTCTGCAACAATTCTACTTCCCTTCACAGCTATAGTGTGGAAAATTTGGGTGTGAGTATATCAAATTGGTATCAAAGCATAACAATATTGAAGATGGGTAAGAAACTCAATGAGCTATAAACTTGGTGCCATTAATGAGCCAAATGGGCATTGTCTTGCTAGAGGAAGAGGTACACCCAGAAGTGAAATGCAGCGTGGGTTTGGTTCGATTCACAAGAATTTACTGAGGGTTCCAACATTGGAGAAGGGTTTGGAGGCAATAATGGTAAAGATAGATCTCAACGAGGAAAAGGGACGAGCCATGCGAGAGTAACTTCGAATAGAGGGAAGAGCGCAATAGAGGAGCCGGTCAGAGTGCTGAATAGTACAAAGTCATTGGAACTGGGCACACCAATCCAAAGGTGGAATGGGGCGGATTTGGAGAATGTGTACCGCGCTGGGACTCCCGCATCCGACACCTTGAGCTACCCATTTTTACTTAACGAACCCATGGAGGTCTTTCTGCGCCGAGCGGTTCTTTGACGTGAATCATGCCAAAATGAGAAATTAGAGACGTTGATCTTGAGTATGGAAAGGAGGCCATTGCGTGGTTTCAATGGGAGACGTCAACAACCGATTCGCTGATGGGAGGAATTGAAAGAACAGTTTCCGGAGAGGTTTCAAATCCATCCCAAGAGGGAACGATGTATGAAGCTTTATTGGCTCTCCAACAAGTGGGAACTGTTCGTGATTATCGACGGCAGTTCGAGATGATGGCGGCGCCGCTAACAAAGGTCTCGGAGCAAGTCCTGGAAAGCAATTTCATCAATGGGCTCAAGCCAAAAATTCAAGCCGAGCGACGAATGTTGCAGCTGATGGGATTGGGCTGCCTAATGGCCTTGGCCCAACGGATTGAAGAAAAGAACCTAAAGGTCAAGCAAGCCAAGTATGCCCCAAGCCCAGCCAACTTTCGGCCCATGAACCAAACCATCCCATATCCACAAGAAACCAAGTTGTACCCCATCTCCGCGACACAGGCAAACCTTGCTCCGTAGATTCGAAGGGGAGCGAGGAAGAGGAGATGCAACCAAGAGGCCTACTGAGGCGAAAAACAATGAATAGGAGGAAAAGGAGGGCTTTTTGTTATCAAGGTAACGCAGCAGCATGCCAGTAACGCCAGACAGAAATACCCAAGTATTGACGGTGGCCGGATAACAAAGAAGAAGAAGAAGAAGAAGATCCCACTACTAATAAGGGCCTCAAGGTACCGGCGGAATTTTTAGGAGTGTGAAAGGAGAGACTAAAGGTGTTCTCAACAAGAAGAGGGATTATCGCTGAGTTCTGCAGGGTCTAACTCACCAAAGATTATGAAATTGCAAGAGGCAATCGAGAGCAAACTAGCAGATTCTATTGATAGTAGTAACTCCAAAATTTTATTTCATTAGGACTAGTACAAAAGATGGCATTTCTAATAGAGATTACGAAGACTTATGGGGGTGTTATCGAACTCGGATCTAGATAAGGACTGGAATTTGTAGGCAAGTCAGTCGTCTCTGGTCAAGGTGGAATAGAAGTACTGGAAGATTTCCTACCTTTTGATCTTTCTAGTTCAGATATTATACTGGTCATCAAATGGCTTGAAACCCTGGGCAACATGCAAATCAATTGGAGATCCCAAAGAATGAGTTTTCAAATGCAAGGGCAAAGGATCACTCTCCAAGGAGACGCAAGGTTATATCGGTCACTAGTGTCCTTAAAAGCCATGGTACAAGCTATGCAAGTGGGGGGGCAAGGAATATTTGTTGAATATGGGAGTGTGGAGCTAGTAGAGGCAACTATGATGGAGGGAGTACCTACGTCCATTAGGGCAGTTTTAGAAAAATATGAAGTCGTCTTCCAAACGCCCCAGGGGTTACCTCCACAACGCAGTAGAGACCACGTTATAACCTTAAAGCAGGAATCGTCAATCAACGTGAGACCCACAGTATCCCATGTACGTACAAGAAATCGAGAAGTCAGGGGAGAAATTTTGCTACAGTATTATCTTCCGCCCCAGCCTTACTCCATTCTCGAGCCCCATAACGCTGGTAAAAAGAGATTCGGTATTGATAAACCTCCAATTCATTACACTCCATATGAGGAGGGGCAGGAAGGGGTCAAGAGGTCTTCAGAATCAGCCAAACATGTGGATCTGAAGGAGGGGACGTGTCTGCCAACCAAAGAAGATGCTCTAAGGATTCTATTGGCCAGTGAGAGGAGTTAGTTAGGAGTACAGGCTGTGCTGGGATTTTGGGGATGGGGGGAATAAAGGTTTGGGGAGGAGGGAAGGAAAGGGAATCATCTGGGTTATTGTTAATAGAGAGCACTGCCCAGGGAGAGAACAGGCCTCTCGAACTGCCTGATTTCTTTTGTTGACTGACCATTTTAAATTGCAATTGGTGACACCTACCATTCATTCAACATTCCAGTACTTCTAACACTTAATTCTCTTCCCTTAGCCATAGTGTGGAAGATCGGGGTGAGTATATCAGATTCCTAAGAAGTATTTCAAATCAAAGTGCCACAGATAAAAGCAATTTAACTGGAACACCTCATAAAGGAGTACTAGAATTCCATAAAAGAACTATCTTAAAGAGAGGGAAAACAAACCAACCTATTTCGGTCATTATTTCGCACAAACCTCACCCCACCATTGCATAAATTGCATACACCTGCAGAAACAAATCTCAGCTAAGAAAATACAAAGAATATTATCCATACTTGGTAGCCATTGCTTAGTAACTAAACCCTCATTTGGATTTACAGGACCCAAATTCCTTTTCTGCTTAACAACAGCAAGAATTTATGACTTAGTAGAGAAAACTTGATATGTAGCAAAAATATTGCTTTTCATAATCTTTTAAAATTATTATTCAGAAATCCATGGTTAATAAATTGTTTATAATACTGCTGCAATTCATTAAAATTTATGGCTTTGATTGAACTTCTGCTCTGGGTGCTTGAATTTAGCAATCTTAATATGGTTGACTATGCTATCTCCTAATCAGAGTATGGAAATAGTACCACCGACAAACAGACCCCCACAAACAAAGCTTTCACATCCTGTGTTTTCATTTTCTTCCTGAAATTGGTTCTATATACTTCCTCAACTATCTCGCTGAAGAATTAAAATTTTTCATTTTCATCAGTTTATGCTTAGCAAATTCTTCATCGGAGTCGCCGGCCGGAAATCTCCGCGCCTCACCCAATCGACGGACATGGAGTGTTTGGAATTATTGGGAATTTAAGGGCAAGATAGAATAACGAGTGATAGTGTGCTAAAATGCGCCTTACCGTCGTACAGCATGATTGGCCGCGATTCTTTTTCGAAGAAGCTCGACGTCGCCGCCACCCAATCCACTGCATCAGCTCTTGGCGGGGATTCGTTAGCAGAGGCGACGACTGTGGGTCTAACGCGCGCTGGCGTAGACGCTCTCAGTCGTGTGCACCCCACTGGAACATTAAGCGCTATTGGTGTTGAACGCAGTTGAAATGTGCGGAGTGTTTTTTCGGAACAATTCCCATTTGGGGAAACATAAGATACAGTAAGCATCAAAGATAATTTAGTGTCTCCACTACGTACTGACGTTATATACTACGTCTTGCCGGCTGCCTATAGCCCATGGACTGGGGCCATCGGACCGAGCCTAGCCGAAAATTTAATTTTTTAAGGTTCGTCACCGCCACGCGCAGAGATCTACGCCTAACTGCCTGTGATCCCGCCGACCGCGCCATGACTCGCCAAAGACAGACCCAGAATGGCGGGCCCGACGGGCCCAGAGTGGCAGGCCTGACGGGCCCAAAGTGGAGGGCCCGATGGACCCAGAGTGGCGGGCCCAACGGACCTAGAGTGATCGGCCCACGGCCCCCCCCGCGCCCGCCGGCCGCCCTCCTCCTCCCCCCTGCCCCGCCCCTCCCCGCCCAATCCACTATACGACCGTGGCTACTCCCTCCCTCCTCTTTCCCTCGCAATCTGGCCACATGACCGTCGCACACCTCTTTATTATTATTTTTTCCTTATTTTTTCTCTATAAATACACCACATATTTTCTTAATTTTTCATCAACTATCTCTTAATTTTCACTCTTTCCAAATTCACTTCATTTTCTATTAATTTGCTCCTCATATTCTTTATCACTCATTTTTCAATCGTTTCATATTACACGATATTATCGGGTGGTGCAAATCAAGACGCGACCCAATAGCTCAGATTTTGAAAGCACTCGCTCGATCTTCCACCGGGTTAGTATTTCTCCACCTCTGCCTTTTCATTTGTTTCATTTTATTTTACTCATTATTTTATTTTTTTAGTATAATATTTTATTAATAATTTTAATAATGAGCACAGACAAGCAAGATCTTCTTCTAATCTACGACATCATTGCTAAAAAAAATCTAGTTCAAATATATGGTAGTTTTTTGATAGAAAAGAAATAATTTTGTACATTAAATAAGAAATAAAAGCAAATGTAAAATTCAGAAGAAACTTTAGCGGATCAAATTGCACAAGTCATTTAAAAGACACACGGTAACAATGTAAAAATTAAGAATAATGTAGATATTAGAAATTATATGCAATTAGGTAAAGCATTTAATTTGGAATTTAAACACATTTTCTTACGCATGAATTGCTTATTGTGAAAGGAATTATTGGACATATAATAAGAATGGGGAATAACCTTTTAATATGATTGAACCGATTTATTATTCGTAAACACCAAACATCGATTAACTCTCAATTCAAATGTCATCTGAAATACCGTTAAAAGAGATATTATGAAAATTTCAAATGTAATCTAGAAAATTTAAAACAATATTTTGCAATTTTTTGAATAAAATTTTCATGATTATCTCGATATTTTGACATCTTTAATGCATAGAGGCTTTTTATGTGTATTACTACTCATTATATAGATAATGAATTGACAGCAATAAAAGAATAATTTCATTTAAAACAATAAATACTCCACATAATGGTACAAATATATCAACTTTAATAAATGATGAAATTATAGATTTAGGTATTCATGATAAAATATTTACAATAACATTAGATAATGCTTCAAATAATAATGTAAAGAATACAGCATTAAAAGATTTTGACAACAACGATGATCATGCAAAATTATTTCACGTACGCCGGTTGCGGCACATATTTTAAATTTGATTGTAAAGATGGATTAAAACAAGTTGATAGCACATTAGAAAAATTAGAGACATTGCATATAATATTAATTGTTCCTAAGCAAAAACATGAATTATTTTTTGATTGTTGCAAATTGCAAATATGAAAAGAAAATATAAGTTTCTCGTACATACCAACTATATGAAATTCTACTTATAAGCTTCTACAAAAATATTACAAAATATATAAAAAAGTAAAGATAACTATACTAAACAGAATTACTCCAAGAATAATAATAATGATGTAGATGTCGATGTATTAAATGATACGATCGCACATCACATGAATCTTCACTTGCATCTTTTTGAAATTTTTGATACTTCAACAAATATTTTTCAGAAATACAGATTATCCAACTTCACATTGTACATTACAAATAACTAGTATTTATATGGTACTTCAAAATTATGCAAATAACTAGTATTTATATGGTACTTCAAAATTATTTAAGTTATGAAATTTTTAATGAAACAAATTGGTAAATGATAGAAAAATTAAAAAAATATTGGGAGAAATACCTTTAATTTATTATATTGGTTTAATTGCTGACCTAGATTAAAAATTGATGCTTGTATGAATGGTCGACAGCTATTTACAAATGTAGAATAAATAAAATTGAAGAAATTAAAATGAAGTAAATTCGTTTATTATATATTTTATATAATATTTATAAAGAAAAATATGGTAATAATATTAGTTTGATAAAATCATCATCCACGCATGTTCTCCTCATCTTTTTATAAGTTCTTTAGAAATGCTCAAAAGTAGAAAAAAGAACAACCTAGCCTAAATAATACAAATGTAGATATAGATAGATATCTCAAAGGTAGTAAACAATTCCATTTGAAGATAATGAAGATTTTGATATTTTAGAATGGTGGAAAACAAAAATTAAATACCCGTGTTATCTATTGTCGCACGCGGATGTATTAACCGTGCCTGTGAGTACACGATCGTTCTCGTTTTAGTGCAAGTGTGGAAGAGTGGTTAGCAAAAAGAGATGTAATTTGTCACCTCAAACAATCGGTTAAAGAAGATGTTAAAATATTGGAGTTTAAAGGACAAGAGATTGTACGGATCATTACCGGTAGTTCGAACTAATAATGATACGTAACTTAAAATATCAAGCATAATGAATTCGACAAAGATAGTTCCCGTCACCGTAAAAATAACGACAAAATATTTTATCGAAATGATATCAGATTTTTATTTTCTTATGGTTGAAAAGTACAAAATGATTGACAAATAAGTAAAGGCCAACCTACGACAGACTTACGTCAGAATGGACAGAAACTTTCTTTCTTACATTTCTAAACGTAATTATATTTGACTAATAAAATTTTAAAATGACGTATTTTTATTTTGAATTGTTTTTAAGCTTACTTTTATTTAACTTTAAATACAATTTAAATAAAAACCTATGTGGAGGGGTTGGGCTTTTAGGCGGGCTTTTAAGTTGGCTTTTAGACGAGCCTCTGGGCGGGCCTATAAACTATGCGCTTTTAGGCAAAGCCTAAATCCAAGCCTAGTGAGCCTCCTCACGGCCTCCCACGGCTTCTTGACGCCACAAGGTCAAGGGCAAATACTAAGTTCTACGATTCGCCAAATCCACCGGCCTGCCGGTCGAATGAAGCCCACGATCCGGCTTCTGCTTCGACGGCCAGTGCCTCATCTACCGAGCTGCCCCCAAGCGGGCCTCGCTGGGGCCTGTGCCTGGGAGATCACTTACCCTTCGTGATAGAGCTCCCCACGACAAAATAATCTTCTTCTTTTTTTTAAATTCCTACTATAGCACATGTTTCAAAATAAATTAAATAATACTCAAATTTTCTTCTCACATCACAAAAAACAAACTATGTGACTGATTTTAAAATTTTCAAAATAATTAAAACAAAATTCTTGCTACATCATACAAATCGTGAATATTTAAAAATAATTTTAAAATTAAAATACGATTTTAACTTTAACCCTAATATCATAATCATTAACTATAATTTAAATTATTTCAAAAAAAAATTAAACTGTAATCACCAATTACGATACTTATAACATACTAAGAATATATTAGTTTAGATATTATTTTAAAACATTATTTTTTTTTAATTATTGGACTTCTTTGTTTGTTTTTTAAACTATTTTTTAGAATAATTTTTGAAAACGTGATTAAAATCTGTCAGTTTTATTTAAAATTTGTGTTTTATATGTTTTTTTGTATTATGGAGAAAACAAATCTGGGAACCCAACGTATTCCCATATTTTCCTTATTTAAAAAACCCTGTAAACAAACATGCCCAACCATTATTTGGGGGAGAAACCTCGGTTCTAGGAATGCCATTCTTTGTAGGACAAAAAATGAGAAACACTTTTTATTTTGCCTCCTCTGCCCTCCATGTGACGTGGAGCATTCATTAAGTGCTTCGTGGGAAGGAAACCAACCACAAACCACTGAACTCAAACTCACCACGGGCACGGGAGGTCTAACGGAGACAAATCACCGAGCTGAGCTTATTATCGATCATGGTAAGTTATATTACTTGCATAAAATATCTGGGCTTTGATGAATACATCACGGGTCAGCGACATTGCCATGCTCAATCACCATAGTTAGAATAAAACACAACAACGCATACCTAATAAATCCATCGCCGATGCGCTTAATTCCAACGACGATTCACTAGATACTGATCTCACAATCTTCTCCTTTATCCCTTCGAATACACTCCATTTAACGATCGCCACTTACAATGCAAGAGAAGGAATTCTCTCTGGCCACGTAGTCAAAAACGCGCAAACTGGGCAGGCTTACAGCTTTGACCACCCGGCTCTCCTCATCACGGTCTGTGCCGCACTCCTACCACACCGCCCGCTCCCATATTAGACTGGACAGCAACCCATATATCGTACCTTTATTAGACCAACCTAATTTAGTTGATCTCAATTAATAAAGCCCACATTAGGAAATTCTTACATACATCGATACTTATATTTTATGAATATATCGATATTTGATTTTATATTGATATATTAGGATATATCAATGGATAATTTTAACACATTATTTCGATATATTAGAAATTAACAAAAATATTTTAAAATTCATGAAAATACTTTCTAAAGTGTAAAACAGACATTAATAATTAAATATATATATTGAAATTACATTATAATAAGCTTTTAAAATCAAAATCGATGTGACTCCATTATAAAATTTGATAAAGAGATCTCATCTTGATAAAGACAATACTTATATTAAGACATTGCCCGATAATATCGATTATGTGATCAATACGCTACGCATAAATGTCTTAACTTGTATCCATAACTTTACTGACAGGAATTCTAGGTTCATCTATATGCTCGCTTCAAATATTAACTAATATTTATTAATATATTATTAATGAAATGTTAATTTACTAATATATTATCAATAAATTAACTAATGAAAGTATCATATAACTATCACAAAGCAAAAAATTGGAGGAAAGGAAGATTAGATATGTAAGAAAGAGAATTTGTGAGGAATGATTTTAGAGGTATATATATATACATATATATATATATATATATATATATATATATATATATTTTTTTTTTTTTGTCAAAATAGCCATTTGATGGTCAAATTTTTGTAATTTAATTATAATCGTTGATTTAATTTATACAAATCTAACCGTTAAATCTTCTTTAAACTATCGCGATCAATTCATAACTGGTTTGACGTTTCAAGATTTCACCTGACTGGCTTTGAATATATCAACGATATATATCCCCGATATTTTACCGAAAATTAAACCACGCGCTACAGATGCCATATACTCTATTTCACATATTATCATTTTTTCGATTCGCTTAATCGGACATCGATGGCCGACATATCGTTTTCAACTTATCGATATCCGATATATCGGCGATATTTCGGATATTTTAAACCTTGGTTGCACTCAACACTGTTAATATTCAATACCAGCCTCTGCACAAGAAATAAAAATAAGAATATATTAGATTCCTATTTCTGAAAATTGTTTTTCGATCTTAAATGAAGAGAACGAGGAAACTCCAGGAGAACACAATTAATTTCTTTTTTGTTATAAAACACCGGCTCAAGATAATAAAATAATTTTCAGAGAACCTCGAATTTCAAAGCCAAGAACCAAACAAACCCTTTTTTTTTTTTTTTTTTGAAAAACATGAAATAATATTCTGCTTGATAACATATTTTAATTATTTTTAAGTTTATTTTAAACACTGATTATAAAAATATGAAAATGAAATAAAATAAAAATACTTAAAAATAAATAAATAATACATACATAAAATAGTACTCCTATTTTTATTTATAAATACAAAAATATTTAAAAATGTTTTTGAGAATTATTCTTCCCAAATAAAAGCTTGAAATTAATGTGCTTCAACGGATTCCCTCAAAATGCATAGAGGGGCGCAAGGATTCATGGCATGGCCACTTCTGAGATGAGACTCAAAACATCGATCAGTTCTAGCTGCTTATGGACTTTAACCACCCCATGGGGCATTTAGAGAAAAGAGGATCAGGTCAGCAGAGGCCAAGATAATCATCTCATCTTAATTGTCTGTGGATGCATTTAGAGGAGGTGGAACAATGGGGGTATCGTGGACATACTGATAATTGTGGGTATCATGGTCTTTAGACCCCTTATTTAATGGGTTTAAGATCCGTTTGGCCCACATTTTGAAACGGTCCAAGCTCATTTACCATATTGAAACCAGGGGGCACCACCCAAATGGGAGAATCCTAAAGAGAGTCAAGATGTCTTCCCAAGGACTAGCTCTTGGGCAGTCTGCCTAGGAATCTGTAGTTCCCAAATGTCATCAGATCATATATAAGCTCCTGCTATAAAAATGATACGAAAGCCAAAAATATGTAAATGATATTGCACGCTGGATTTCCCAATGTCCAAATCCATTTTTCTCTAAATGATTAATCCTTGATATGAAGTTAGATTATTCATATGAAAAATATATTTCTAAGATTAGTAGATTTCCAAACAGTGGGGGAGATTTTATAGATGACTTTCTATAAATCAAGAAGATCCCACACAATGAGAGGGGAAGCAATTCCAACTATGCATATTTTCTTCTTCTTCCTCTCTATATTTTTTCTAACTTAATCATCTAAGAAGTAGCCGGCCCACCGTGGCTCTGATTTGTCTTTACAAGTTTACATCGCACACCGATGCCTAGGGTTAGACTACTGCTAGCCGGAATCATACACAGGCTGTGAATCGCATTGTAGCTTAAATACAATGTATGATAGGATATATTGTCATCATCCATTACTAACCTCGTAGAGTAGTGCAAAAATCTCTACTAGAATCCACAAACCTTCCAAGCTATTCTCACGTGACGACCAGCAGGTGGGCGCACCGATCACAAAGAAACTATAAGGTTAACTCAAACACTCTCTAAAACCTTACGCTTTTGTTTCTCTCAAGGTGCTTATTTTCATCGAGATTCTCAATCTCTAAAATAATGTGAAACTTAAACCCCGGAGGCTAGTAAGAAGTGTATTTATAGAATCGCAACCCTTTAATCCTCCTAGGGTTTTATAACTTTTAAATTTTTACAATGGGCTCCTTTCTCAGATCTTAATAATCAGCTAAATGGGCTCGCCATCTAAATGAGCTAGCTCGGGGATCCGCGACCTATTATTAATTAAGGCTCTTGATCAATCCGCCTAGATCGCCTCGAACATAACCAACAATCTCCCACTTGCTTAGAAGTGTCCCTGGACCGTAATCTTATCCTGGCTACTCCACTAAAAGCCTGCATGTGAATTCCAAAATTAATAATTTTATATCAAATGTATTTTCTTGTAAAATATCAATAATTAATTGGATAATTTTTCAGAATCAACTAATTATTTATTCTCTTAACTTATCGCTTCTAACGGATCCCATGTGACCGCTGACTTCAACATCCTAGTATTAAAACATGTCAAGAGATATTTCTTATACAAATTCCCATTTTGCATATTTCACAAATACTTGATAATCAAAATACCATAATCCCCAAATTATCAAGATATTAGTCGTTTAAAATAACCCACTTATTGATAACTCAAATAACCATAGTAACTTAATTATCTACTTATAATATACTATGATTAAGAAAAATAACATATCTCACATCATTCTGAGATTTATAATTCCTCTCACGTAAATTTATCCTTGATTAAATCTCTTCCATCCTCCTGTAATGACTATATTCATTCCAATATTTTATAAAAAACCAAGACTCCGATCATTTTATAAAATATTGAGTCTAAATAAAGTGCCCAACTTTTTATTTAACAACTGGGTGGAGATAATCATTAATTGGTGAGAACCTATGATCATGTCTTCTATGGATTATCCACATGATCATATTCTAAGTATAATTAATCTCGAATCTATATGTAAAATATAACGAAAGAAAACTTCATATTATATTTAAAATGAAATTACAACTTGTCTTGCTCCTAGAGCACAAATGTAACCAACTCCCACTCACTCTAAAGTAAGCCTGGGACCCTCTTAAGATTCCATTCAATTTACATGTTTCTCAAACACAGCTCGTAGGAAGAGACTTAAAAAGGTCTCATAGCTCTCCTCAGATGTTATTTTAGTAACCACTGTATCTCCTCTATCAATGAAATCACTTGATCAAGTGGTACTTTCTTAATATGTGTTTCTGCTTTTTGTGAGACCTGTCTCTTGACTATACGGCCCCATCATATCACAAAGAGCGGAATGGGGCCGATTCAAGACTTAGTATCACATGAAGATCCAAAAGGAATTTCTTAGGTTTACATAAATGCCTTCCTTCGCAACCCATGTACCACATTCGA
Organism: Tetrastigma voinierianum; assembly: GCA_016808115.1. Lineage (NCBI taxonomy): Eukaryota > Viridiplantae > Streptophyta > Magnoliopsida > Vitales > Vitaceae > Tetrastigma > Tetrastigma voinierianum. Next base: position 5,533 of record JAEQBH010005145.1, on the reverse strand, counting down.
AATTTCTCTCACTGTGGAGCCGCAACACAAGTCTGTTTAACACTCCTCCAACAAATAGCTCCCCCATTTAGGGTAAGCACATATCCTGATGTTGATTTACTCGAGTCAACATCCCCTTGAAAATCTGAGTCCGTATAACCAAGTGTTTTAAGACTCCCACTGGAATACACCAACATATAATCTCGCTCTTTAAATACTTGAGTATATGTTTCACTCAGTCGTCCTGTTCTACTCCGAGATCTGACGGTACCGGCTTACTACTCCCACCAGATAGCATATCCGCTCCGGTACATAGCATAGCATAAGCATTAGACTACCAACAAATTAAGCATAAGGTTTCTTATTCATGAGTTCTTCTCTTCAGAGTTTTGGTGATCGCTTCCTGTAAAGATGAATTCCATGTCCGAAGGGTAGAAGTCCCCTTTTAGAATTTTCCATGCTAACCCGTCACTATTTTATCAATGTAGGAGGCTTCGGGGATAGCTAACACCTTATTCTTCCGGTCTCAGAAGTTTGATTCCTAGAATATGTTAGATTCACCCAGTCCTTCATATCAAACTCCGTTTCAAGTAACCTTTACGCTTCACCAATACTTTCACACTGCTTCCACTCAATGTAATATCATCTAATGTAGTACCAAAAAGACTTTTACCACTATTCCTTGAATTTTCTTATACACACTTTGTTCATCAGACTTTTCTCAAATCCATATAATTTGATAACTTGATCAAACTCGATGTTCCATGACCTGATGTCATAAGCCCATAAATAGACCTATGCAACTTGCAAACCATGTGTGTTCTTGACCTAAGGCTAGAACCCTTTCGGTTGCACACATCCTCTTCTAGCCTCCATTTAAAAGTCAAGCACATCCATTTGTCAAACTGTGAATCGAGAGTCGCATTATGCCTAAGAGAATCTCGACAGATTACATGGCTACCGGGCGAAAAGTTTCATCATAATCTATACCCTTGGGTGTAACCTTTGCCACCAATCTAGCTTTTGAAGGTTTCAACCCTTCCCATCTGGTATCCTCTCTTTCTTGTAGATCCACTTTACACCCAATCGGTTTTTACCTTTGGTGCTTCTACAGACCAAATCGAAGTTAGAACCCATAGGATTCCATCTCAATGTCCATTGCCTCTTTTCCACTCTTGCACATCAACATCCTCCAATGCCTCTTCGTATGTGGTAGGTCAGCTATCAGGGATTTATCCTAAAACGACTTGATAAGTCTCTCCTAACAAGGCATACCTTGCAGGTTTATGTATCAATCTCCCACTATGAAGCCATCATTAGTCATTGTACATGCATGTAAGATCCAAGTTTTGCGGTTCAGGTGGATTACCACCCTTCATTATGTTCTTGTTCTGAGTTTTTGAATTTGGTCCCGAAATGCTTTCCCCGTGTTTGTTCACCTTCGGGTACATTTTGTACATTTTCCCCTCTTTGAACATCAACAAGAAACAGGGGTGGAAAATAGGAGTTTGTGGTGGATCTCGAACTGAGTTTAGCTCTTCAAGAACCACTCTACTCTTAGGTTTAAAATTGTTCATATAATCATCTTCTAAGAAAGTGGCATGAGTACTACTCATCACCTTCTTTCCTTTGGACATAGAATATTCCACTCCTGCCCCTGTGTAGCTACAATAAACATGGCATTATTTCTCGCTCGAGATTCCAACTTTTTTGCTGTTTCAGACCAAGACGCAGCCGGAGCACCCTAAATCCTAATATGCTTTGCCGGGCTTGCGCCTTTCCATAATTCTGTGGGTGTCTTTGAAAACACATTTAGATCTAACCAATCTGAAGTATGTATGCAAACAAGCTTCTAAGGCATATCCCCATAACGATCTGTAATGATGAATAACCCGAGCATCGACCTCACCATATCTAAAAGGAAGTTCTATTTTCAGAGACCTCCATTGCCGAGGCATTCTAGGAGAGATGATAATTGAGATATTATCCCCTCTTGAGCTAAGTAAGACTTTGGAACTCTCCAGAAAGTATTCACCGCCTGCTTAGGACCGAAGTCGCTGATGCGACACCTGAATTGCTTTTCCGTCACTTTATACTCGAAATCTTATCAAAAGCTGCAGACTTATGGCGATTAGGTAAACATAACTATATCTTGAGTAGTCATCAGTAAATGATAAAAATACTCATACCCGCCGCTTGAACGCCATTGGTCCACACATCGCTGTGTACCAATTCCAACCGTATAGTGGCACGATTTTGGCCTTGAAGGGCCTCTCTTTGTCATTTTACCTTCTAAACATGATTCACATACTGGTATAGTTCAAAGATCAAGGAATTTAAAATTCCACTTTTAAATCAAATCCAAGGAATTCTACTAGAATTAATATGACCCAATCAGAATGCCATATAAGGTTTCATTTGAAACCTTCATTTTCAGATAAAGAAATTGCTCATCATCGTATTTTCAATAGCATTAATACTATAGACATAGGAGTTAAAAAATATATACCATTTATCAATAATCCTAACAAATAAAAAGCGTTTATTACTCTTTATTGAAACTGAGGAATTAAACTGCACTATTAAACCATGTTCAACTAAACAACTAACAGAAACCAAATTCCTCTTAAAATCCGGAACAAATAAACAGTCTGATAAACATAAAATCTTATTATTAAAACATAACTCCACTACTCCTACTCGCTAATACTGAGACATATCTCTGCTTCCCAACTTCAAGCTTCTTTGTCCTTTACTGAGTGGGCTGCTTTGTTTGAACCACTGCAAAGAGTAACAAACATGGTTAGTGGCTCCTGAATCAATGATCCATTTATCATTGTAATTCTCCACTAAACAAGCCTCAACAACATTTATACTAAATTCCATTCCCGGTTTCAGGCAATCCTTCTTCCAAGTGACTTTCTCGTCCGCACTTGAAGCACTTGGCCTTTCGGCTTCTTTCATTGCGCTTGGTTTGATAGCCGACCTCGTTTCCTTCTCGCTTGTTCTTCTTTCCCCACTCCTTAGGTTTCCCTTTAGGTTTTGAAGAACTTTCAAGATGATAAGCACTTCCCCGCTTCACGAGAGATCCTCTCTACTCTCAAGCTCGTACAAGTTCAACAGAGTGTTTCACTTGTTCATATTATAATTCATTTTGAACTGACCAAAGATATTGGGTAGAGATTCTAGGATCATGTCAATCTTCATCTCTTGATCTAGCTTAGCCCCTATCACCTCCTCAGATACTGATGTGCCCCATCATTTTTAGACAATGGTCCCGCAAATTTCCTCCAGTCATACGAGTGATCATTAGTGCCCCTATGGCTACTTGTCTAGCAATACTGCTACTTTTAGCAAACATCCCATCTAGAGTCTGAATACTTCTAATACACTCTCCGCATCATTAATTTGCTTTCGCAGATGTCTCCTCGCACCGACAAGAATATAACAGAGCCGAAATGGGTCGTATTCGCCCGCTGCCAACTCGCAACTGCTTCTTAGCTTCCTCCTACAAATGAAGGGCTCTAGGGTTTCGGAGTTGTTGTACTGAATTTTATTCTCTCAAAATCAAGGACAATGTGTAAAGATTTTATGTCTTCCATAGGTCGTAGCTTATTTCCATCCATCATTTTTAACTCCAAAATTGTAATAGAGGATTAAAGGGATGCCATTTTCTCGAAATTTAAAAGCACATATAACACGTAATCCACACAACAAACATACAAATATGTAGATCCCTTAAACTACTTATTATTATTAATGTTATTTGGTAACAATAATTTAGCTTCCATTACAAATACTTACACGCGTTACATTTTTGTAATAAACTAAACTTGATGGTAATGATGTTCAGTAGTCCTACTAAGTTAGCTCCTCGTAGAAAGGTGAGGTGGGTCTCGTAATTCTTAAAACTACTTCCTTATACAGAGTTTCTCAGATAACACTAACACACACCATTCAAAATTTTGATTTCTTTTTTTTTTAAAATAACCATTGTTCAATATTCTTTTGTGTCTTTAATAATAATGATTATGAGTCTGTTATGAGTGGTTATTAATATTATTAAAATTGAATTTAATAATTTATTAATTTAATTCAAAATTATCTTTAATATCGCCATCATTTATCGTCTATTTGCACAAACTTTATTAAAATTTTGAAATTATTCTAGATCCAATCCACAAAATCCGACCATGCTTATCCGTTGGGGTATCACATAACCATTTTATTATTGACCCTTAATGGAGCCCATGTGCTTCGAATTAATTAAATTAATTTTTAACCTTCACCCATTCAATATTTTTATTATTAATTGTTTTGGTGGTTTTCCATAATAATATTATCTAGATAAAAGTAAATATTATTATGCACATGTATATCAAATGATGCAACATATGTATAAATTACCTATTCTAAATGGCATGTTAAGCACATATCACATGTTATATCCATACAATTTAAACAATTATAAATATAATAATTGGCTATGCCCTAATCCATGGTTTCCTAGAAAAGAAAATGATAGTTTCAATAGTGGCCAAGAAGCTCAACTGGATGATCCTGCCCATTTCTTCTTTCTTCAGTCTTGTAAGCCCACCATGGGGTGTGGGCCAAGTTAGAATTGGCTTTTAGGGTTTTTGGTCCAAAAAACACAAAACCCTAACATATCCCCTATTGAACCCGAGCACCAAAACGGCCGCCGACCGCCACACAAAACTCGGATTGTCACGAAATTTTACAAGGAGGTAGAGCACTCCGTCGAGGAAATCCACCCTACAAAAATCAGCCTATTCTGACAATATAGCATTTCTTTTACATTTTTTTAATAAATCCGAATTTACATATATAAAAAAAAAACTCAAATAAAACAGGTGAAAACAAATAATAAATAAACCAAGGAGGAAACCTAATCTTATGGATTAGCTCTCTTGTTACATCCCCAAAAAATATACAAGCAAATCTACTATGGATTAAGGCCAAAAACCAAATCATTCATTCATAATACAAAAATTATAAATAACATAAATAATAGAATCCCAGTGCCATATACTAATATACATCACACATACATGAGAAATAAAATTATGGATTCAATCTTATCACACAATCGATTCAACTGTGCTCATACCAATTGCTGAATCATACAATGAAGTGGAATCGCACAAATACAATGTATGATAGATATATTGTCATCACCCATTACTAACCTGTAGTAGTGCAGAAAATCTCTACTAGAATCCACAAAACCTTCCAAGCTATTCTCTACGTGACGTGACCCGCATGTAAGTACACCCGATCACAAAAGAACTCAGAAGGTTAACTAAAACACTAAAACCTTACAGCTTTATGTTTTTTCCAAGGTGTTTTTTATTTTCTACCGAGATTCTCAATCTCTAAAATAATATTTAAACTTAAACCCTGTGAGGCTAGTAAGCAAGCAGACATAGACCGCTAACCCTAATCCTCTTGTAGTTTTACAACACTCGGGCCTAATAAATGGGCTCCTTCTGTATCTTAATAACTTCGCTAATGAGCTCTGTCATCTAATGAGCTA